>BJKM01000185.1:615667-713167 GCA_015082035.1 Chaenogobius annularis | reverse complement strand
GTGAAGTGAAGATAACTCACATGTTATTGACATCTTATTAACTGTGTGAAATTTGTGTAGAACTCTAAAAGCCTTTCCATAAGTGAATGCAATAATGTATCATCATTCATCATTTTTATTTTATGTGTTTTATTGTTTTGTTAAGAGATAGTTTGACTTTATTCAAAACAATTTGCAATACTGTGGTACTTGTATTGTGATGTTGTCAATACCCTGCCCTTAATCCCCACATGGCTTTATTTTAGCCCTGTGAGCTCTGGTGTGATGTGAGGCCACCCAAATACACAAGGTGGTTGATTATTACGGAGGGGAAATGTCCTTGACTTCAGTACTCTAACTGTGTCTTATGTTTAACTTGAAGATGAGTCCTTAGCCCAATGTCCACAGCTCTGTGGCTCTGCAAGAGCTCTGTGGCTCTGCAAGAGCTCTGCAGGCGGGAAGTGGTAAGGGTGTGAGGGCACACCCATGCACCCACTCTCTCCCCTTTAGTCTGTGAGACGCAGCAGCTCAGTCTGACATTAGTTCAAGCCTGAGCAGCTTTTAGTGGCACTGCCCTTCTCCACCCAGTCAGACCACAAAAGCCCCAAACGCACACTGAGGACTGCTGGCAGGGCCATGGTTCACACCAAAGAGCCACTAGTGTTATATTTTCATAATGCATAAAGGCCATCTCAATATAAATTCTAGTCACGTCATCAAATTTCTCAGGGTCTTTTCAACCAAGTCCAAGGACACCAGCCTCAGGGGGTTTAATCAAGCTTTAAGAAAACTGTGACCGGTGTCCTTTTAGACCAGTTTCACCTGTTTATTTGTACTATTGTGTGTTGAGTGTTTTCTAATGTACTGTCCATGAGGATTGTGTTTCTACCTGAGTGTTTTAACCATGTGCTGGTGTGTATTATGTATTATCTATGGCCCAAAGGATGTCTCTGCTCCTGAAGAGGCCTTATGGTAGCATGAAGGCCTGTGCCAGTGTTTAAAGTGGACTGGCACGGCTCTCCGATGATCTAAGCCTATTTGTGTAAGCAAACGTTTACTTCCCACATCCTCAAAAGAACGGAGGTCATTTGGATGTTTCCAGGACAACTTCTGCTTCTGCCAAAAGGAAGCACCTCAGGACGTAAACCCACTTTAGAAAGACATGTTTTAGAGCAATGCCAAATGTTCCCCTCTGAGGCAGCACTGTACACATAGAACAATGGGTCATCCCTTCTCAGCCCCGAACCAGTATGGCTGTGGGTACAAATGCAGCAGAGCCCAGACCGAATTGATGCACATACCACCAGATTTCCCAAACACAATTGCCAAATGTCTCCAAGACTTGCACAAGTTGGGGAATAGAGCTGCAATACTCTTCTGTTTCTGTGGGATTTGGCAATAGTTAAGTAGTGGCTTAGTGGATTGTATAATCGTGCTGGCTTTAGGGCTTTCTGGCGTGTTGCACTTCACAGGGGGCACAACTGAAATGCATCCCAGTGTGTTTACCTTACCCACCTTCCCTCAAACAAAGCGCTTTATGCTCGAAGGCTCTCGTGGTATGGCCAGAAATATTTTGACCCACTAATGTTGAACTTTTTTCTAACTGAAATGTCTGTATACATCACTGTGGAGCACTGTTCTGGCTCAGCCTCGGAGTCAAAACTTTTTAAATATCTCAGTCAGTGGAATATATTATTATTCTTTCCAAGCTGAAAGACATGCTATGTGAGTGTTACATACTAATGAATTCATGCCATTTATAATTTCGTACTTTTACAATAATCATCCCAAATAAAATGTAAAGTAACTGTTTTAAATTGAACTAATGCAAATTAAACTTTCTGCCAGTCTCTTCTGTATTAGTGTATCTTGGCCTGTTACAATCGATATAATTATATTGAACAATCGACTTATTGTTCAATATAAGCTGGAACAATATTGTTTCTGAGGCTCAATATTTATAGTGTACACCTATAGGTAAGAGATGTACAGAAACATATTGTCTGATATAGAAGAAGAAAACAACAGAACTATTCTCCTAAAGAAGATAAAATGAATATTCTTAATCTATAGGCCTAGATGTAGCAGTGGATAATAACTATAGAAGTAAAATACTAGCAGATAAATCTATTTTTATCACTTTGTTTTTGTCTCAGAAGCCTTTATATTACACATACATTAATCTTTTATGTACGCTCTATAATACTTTTATATCTCTGTTACGGGGATGATGATTATGTCTTAACAAAGATGGAATACACTTCATTTCATTAATCTTTCACTGCTTGTTCCTCATTTGGGGTCGCGGGTGACTGGAGCCTATCCCAGTAACTTTGGAATACACTTCCTTTTGACCAAAAGGTAGTTATGTGTCACTCTCATGTCATCTCTTCACTACATTAAACTGTCTGTACAGACTTGGAGGTAGTGATAGATTTGATAGATGAGTCACACATGCTGTCAGTGTCTAGTTCACACAAGTCTACATTTCCACTTTCGACAACACAACTATACCTCCTACTAATGAATAGCACTTTATATTAGACATGTTATTAGTCACTCTCTTATACACTTTTAAGACGGTGAGTAATTGGTGATTTCATTGACTTGTTTATCAGAGGTTGAGAGAGCAGACAGTAATGTAATGGTGGGGCCACATTTCACTGTCCCACCTGGGAAGAGCCAAACATGGACTCGGCTGTTTAGTCCATTTCTTTTATTATTCATCTTTGTATCTGTATCTTTTTACTCATTTACAGGTGTTTTATTTCTATTAAAAATAATGTCCTTGAAAAACAGATTTGACCAGTAACTTGGCCTGGCGTCACCTGCTTGTAAATGCATGCTTAATGCCATACTGTGGAACATTACAAGCAAAGCAATATCATTTTGTTAGATCCCCCAGAAAAGTTACAAAGTGCACTTTTAACCATAATCTGGGCAATAAGGCGATAGTGATCTCATTCCTGTGACGATCTGCTATTTGGGTAAATTGTCATATCTTGATTCAGTAAATATCAATTTACTGCAGCTCTAGGTTCAAACAAAGACAGTTTCCCCAGTTACCTCTCCAATTTGTCAGCCAACAGCCCGGAAAAGCAGGTAGTTTTATTCACCTTGTAAAAGTTCCATAAGATGCTAAGTCTACATGAATCGTGAATGAATCAAAATTGTGTTGGCAAATCGCCCACTCCTACTTTAACCTTGAACATGAAGTTTTTTAACACTGTTTGGTTTGTGTACTTCCCACAAACAGTACTTTACCTTTCATCATAGTATTTAGGTATTGCTAACATGCACGATTATATCAGTACACAACAGTACACAGTCAGTTTTAAAGTCTCGCTTCGGCCTTGCTCACTTTAGGTCCATTTGTCTTTATTCTCTCCGGGTTTCAATGCACTCACCACAACGCCCACTTTTCTCGTCTATGTGGCCCACTTTACTTATTTAAGGCACAGCTCCCCTGGTATTAGAAAAACTTGAGTTTTTTGGTATGCGGCCTTGTGCAAAGAACTCACCCACTTTAACGAACCAGATTATTTTAACAATGTCCTCCATTGTTAATTTGTGGACACTCACTGAAGCTACTTACAGTACTACAGTACTCAATATCATTGTTTAATATCCCATTCCACTAGAACACCTAAACACTAATCATTAACTCTTTAGTCTGTATTTGCCACAGATTTCCCGTAGAAACTGAGGATTGCTGCCACGTTAAACATTGACTTGTAAACACAAAGACACACACATTCCAGTGTGTGGTGTCTTTTACAGTGAAAGACTTTTGTCAGGCCCCAGACCTATGTCAGGGTCCAAGAAACATGATACACTTTGTCTCCATGTGAATAGGCTCCTCCCTGGAGGCATGCACATTTAAATACTATTCTTACTCTGAGCATATTTGTGGTCCACATGTGTTCATTACTTTCAAAGAACAAAGTGGGTTGAAGGGGAACTTTACCCAGAAATGGGATGTATGTAATCTAAATTGTCTGTGGATGCTTAAACCAATTGATGACCTTGTGACCTATTTCTCTGGGTGAGATTGAGCTATAACTATGCGTGTTATTACTATTTTTTTAATTAATGGGCTGTTCTTTTCCTTCATTACTTGGACTAGCAATTGCCCAAATGTAGGCTATAGTTGTTGCAATGGTTACATTTTATGTTGCAAGCTTGGATGAAGCCATATGAAATCCATGTTTGAGCAACACAATTCAATTTGATTAAAAATATACTTAAAGGTGTAAGATGATGTGTGTACTGCCCCAGTAAGTACTTTACTCGGGACTTCAATTTTTTCCCCATTGAACCTTCACATTCATTTGGACTTGAGTTGGATGTTTTGTTTTGGTGCCCTGAACCTGCACTCTAACACCTTTTTGTACAAAGAATGAAGCGTAGACATGGGCAAGTAAAGAATGTACCATGTGTAGCAATGCCTGGGTGTGCTACACATGCCTGCTCCTGCTCTATGAGGTCAACTGTTTGCTTGAAAAACTCCAAGGAAGCATGTCACCATCATCAGCTCCTCTTTCAACCTTTTATGCCACATTTGTGTTGTATTGCTGTCATGTTGAAGAGAGAACCCAAGCGGAGCAAGAGGACCCTTGATGTAGCTCTTTGTTTTCTGATGCCAGGCAGGTGTCTGGCTTTATGGTGCAGATGGCTCTATTGTGTGCATATGGCATTACTGCACAGTGTACTCGCCCCTGCCAGTGTGTTGGTGTAATGCTCTTATTGTCACATTGTGTTGTACTGCTCTCATTTCTGCCATCTCAGCAATTGTGCTTTGGGTTTTTATGTCATCGCCTTGAAGATTCTGCCCTGAATTCTTTTCTTATCAAGCTCAGTGTCCATTATGGGCTAGATAGTTAACTGTAGCCTTCTTTATATTATCTTATTTTTTATCCTTCATAATACTTATTGGTGTGTCAAGAATATTTGATCAATGGATAATTGTGATTATTCATTTATATAAGGATAAGACCTATAACATTATAATTGTGACTATTTTAGAAGATAAAAAGTCCTTTCGATTCAGTCTATACTACAAAAAGGTAAATTAAAAGTTATTTTGAGCTGGCTGTTTGTGTCGCATTAACTTTACTTTATCAAAGTTTTATTTCATAAAGCTGATCACATTAGGAATGGTTATCTACTAACAGCAGAATTGGAAAAAATAAGAATAAAATAAGAATCTCACAGATGTTTATTTATGATGACAATAGTCTTGATGTTTCTTTTCACCATAACCGCAACACTAACATTTTATACTGTGACATCCTTAATTATTGGTTGTGAGTGCATCTACTTTGAATAAACCACTACTGCATTTGGACTTATGTGTTCCTGCTAATACTGTTCTGCTTGTCATTTTGAGCTATGTGCCTGCTGTGCTTCTCTGCACCGACAGTGTGTACAGCTTCAGCAGATGTTTAGTTTGAGATGTTCAGAAATGCCATTTGCAGAGACGAACCAAACCAGACAGACAGCAGCCACAAACGACATTTATTGGTCTCACTGCTTGAATACATAAAAGGATTTAAATTATTTAAACAGAACAAAGGTCTTGGTTTGGGTTTTATGCATTTAATATGCTTATTCAAAGACCAGAAGAAAAAAAATCTCCTCCTCATTAATTTTGTTTTAATTAAATGTGGACACACACCATCTTCATTTCATTGTATTAATTGGATTTTAGATGCACATTATGCTGTAGTACAAATCCTGTCCTACAGATGGAGTTATTGTTCCATTTCTTATTCGGCAAGGCTTTGCAGCAGACTCTTTTTACCAGTCCTTTTCAACCATTGGCGTTCACTTTGTTAGCCACAATCACAGGTAAGGTCATACTTTTAACCAGCATATGGATTGTAAAAGTCACATTTTATAAAGAACATGGAGTACAATCTGAGGGGAAGAATCAATGTAGATGGCCGTCTCAGATTGTCTTTGTGTGAATTCCCTGCTCATCTATTTTTTTTACCCTGTGCATACCGTGTTATTGTATGTCAACAGAGTCACAAGGCTGTTGTCGTGTTATCATTCTATTTGTATTTATTTGAGTTGCAGAGCAGGCGCTGTCACATGTACAGTCACTATTATTACATTGGACATTGTCAGGGCTGTGGCCTCAAATAGAAACTGATCCAGAGTCATGACATATACTGTCATTTGTCTGTCTGACGTTCATCCTCATGTCTATCGGCACATGTTGTTCATGTTGTGTAATACAAGCTGAACATCCCAGGGGCAATTCTTTATGATACTATGTCTGACTTCACAGAGTCATCCTACCAAACAGATGTGACCGGTGTCAGAGCTTGTGCAGTAAAAACGTATTCATTGTCAGTGTGAGATTCTGTTAATATTGTACGGTTTGATTTTATTTCCTGCTCAAATTATCTTCAGAAAAATCATCAAACCTTGGCATACGATTTGGCATTGTTCTTGTTTTTATTTTATTTTGCTTTGACTAATTCTACAGTGGGCTTACTGTAAACAACATTGTATTTAGCTATTTATGCTTTATTTAACAAGGGAGATTTCCTCAGCCCAAATTTGCAAAGCTTTTAATCAAATGAAATAAACTTACTTTTTGAGATTGCTGTGCTACAGCTGCGGCTTATACATCAGTGACTAATGTAATGAGTAATGCACAAATGGATCTTTTGTTTATCCTTGAGTTTGTAAGAGTGTGTGTATTTAGGTGTTATTTTCTATTTTTCAAAGAGGCCCTGCAGGTGGGATTCACATCTTAAAGTCAGACATTCTTTGTTGTGGTTGGGGTTCTGCATCTCGGAGCCCAGAGCTGCTGCCACGCTTCGACTCACATTTAGCTCTCATTGAAGATGAAATGGATGGCTGGTGCAAAGCAAAGGACTACGGGATAGAATTAATGTGTTTATCATAATGCTCTGTCCTTTAAATGTCAACAATTGCTTTATTTTCACTGGATGTAAAGGTCAGCATGTTTTGACTGTAAAAACACATTCAAGGTTTAACATATAAACAAACATTATTGTTGGTTTTATACGTTATATTAGTCAATCACAGACATAAATTACTGTAAATGATCCTTGTTCTGTGCTGCCAGCAAAACGGCCTCTCTTGTTATTGGTGCTAAAGATTAAAAATGTTTTGCCACTAATAAACTCGCACAACTTGTTGGCTCAGCTCTGACTCGACTCTGCTTCCTCCAGCTGATGTGAGTATGAGCAGGAAGTTACTTGTTCCACACATCCGCAACCCAAAATACACTGACCATTCTAGCACCAGATGAAACATTTGTCATTAAATTAAGTATTGTTTTATTGTATTTTATTCAAATTTCTGTCCAAACTGAACGCTTTGTTCCCAAAAGACAGTTTTCCTGGAGTTCCCCAGAATTTCTTTGAGTACTATAGGCACGGGGGACTTCAGTCGTCAAGCCCCTGTAATATGTAACAGCCTCCTGACTTCTGTTTGGGAAACTTACATGTTTCATTCTTTAAATCTAGACTTAAGACCTTCATTTTTTTTATATGATCAATGTTCATGAAACTGCTCTACATTAGGACCAACTCTACCAACTTTCACTCAATCTATTGACTTTTAACTTATTTAAATTTGTAAATTGTGTTATTATATTTATTGCGTGCAGCGCTTTGAGATGCATTAAATGCATGAAAGATGCTATATAAATAAATATTGTTTGATTACTAAAAAAAGGAACAGCCTCTACAAGCCTAGCATGGGTGTGATTTTATAGGGCTTGACAATATGGCTTTAAAAAAACTCTAAATATCTTATCTTGTGACTATAGATGACAAAATTATTAGGTTAATCGATAATCATAATTATTCAGGTCATAAAAAATAATGAATGTCCTAAACGTCCTTTTTTAAAATCTGGCTGTTTTTGTCACATTAACTTTATTTTGTCATTCAGAAAGTTTGCTGTTGGAAGCCGGTCACAAACTTGAGGAATAGTAATGAGTTGGACAGTGGGAATGAAAGAAAATGAAAGATGATGTGATTGAAATGTATCAATGTTTATGTTCCAAGATGGCACCGCAGACGGATGCCCTGGCCTTTCGGTGCACTTTGTTTTGTCTGTTTTTGTTCGTAAATTGTGTGTCTGCGTGCTCTTACACCCGTGAAGAGCTCTTGTCCTTCCGAACCACAACTTCTACGGGCCTAATTCCAGTTTTTTTTAGCTTCTGCTGCTGAATTAGCCCTTCTTTTGGCTAAAAGAGTGAGACGCCGCAGGCGAGGAAAACGTGCGGGAGCTCTCGTACGGCTCAGGAGACGGGGCACTCGGACGCCCTTACCTGGGATTTTCCTCTCCAACGTTCGCTCACTCTACAACAAAATGGACGAACTGGCGCTGCTGATGAGACGAAAGAGACTTTTCTTCATCTCCTGTTTTGTGCTTCACGGAGACGTGGCTCAGCGAGCCGACCCCGGACGGCGCCGTGCAGATCGAGGGGTTTCGCCTTCTTCGTGCTGATCGCTGTCTCTCCGGGGGTAAAACACGCAGCGGAGGAGTCTGTTTTTACATCAACAACGCCTTGTCTTCAGATGTGACTGTGATCTCCAAACACTGCTCTCCTGATCTGGTATAGCTGTTCATTAACTGCAAACCATTCTACTCTCCACGTGAGTTCGCTTCATTCATTCTGGCTGTTGTTTATATCCCACCGAGCGCAAACGTGCACGTGGCACAGCGCGCGCTCGCGGACCAGAGTCTGTGTGTGGGTCGGACCTTCCCGGACTCCTTGTGTATTATCCTGGGTGATTTTAACAAGGGGAATCTCAGCCACGAACTGCCAAAGTACAGACAGTTTATTAAAGTTCCGACCAGAGAGCAGAGCATGTTGGATCACTGTTACACAACAGTCAGTAACGCCGTGGCTCACGCTGCTCTCGGCTTTTCAGATCACGCCATGGTTCACCTGATCAACCACGTACAGGCAGAGGCTGAAGCTCTCAAAACCTGCAGTGAGGAAATCTAAGAAGTGGACCGGTGAGGCAGTGGAGGAGCTACATGCGTGTTTGGACATTACAGACTGGGAGGTTTTCAGAGCTGCCACGGATAGTTTGGATGAGTACACGGACACTGTGACGTCATACATTCGATTCTGTGAGGACAGCATCATACCAACACAAACCAAAGTCACTTTCAACAATGACAAACCCTGGTTCACTCTAAAACTGAGGCAGTTAAGGCAGCAGAAGGAGGCAGCGCACAGGGTTGGCGACAGAGAGCGCTTCAAAGATGCGAAGTATGGATTTAGCAAAGAGATTTCTCGAGCGAGATCACAGTACAATACACGTCTGAAGCAGCAGTTCTCTGACAACAAACCCGCCTCCGTGTTGAGGGGTCTCTGGCTTCTCACCAACCATAAGCCCCGAGCTCCCCCTGCTGCAGACGAAAACTGGTTGAGCAACTTAACACCTTCTACTCCAGGTTTGATGTGTCCACCCCCTCCCCCACGGTGGCCACCTTTGCCAACCCAACCCTGGTCCCCCCCACCTCCCCAACTACTCTCTCAGTTCAAGAACAGGATGTTCACAGGCTATTTCGGAAATCCAACCCCCGAAAAGCTGCTGGACCAGACGGCGTCTCGCCCGCCACATTAAGACACTGCGCAAGAGAGTTAACCCCCGTCTTCACAGAAATTTTAACATCTCCCTGGGGTCATGCCATGTCCCAGCCTGCTTCAAGTCGTCCATCATTGTCCCTGTCCCCAAGAAGCCCCAGATCACTGGACTTAATGACTACAGGCCAGTGGCACTGACGTCTGTAGTCATTAAGTCAATTGAGCGCCTGGTCTTGCCCCACCTCAAGTCCTTCACCTCCTCCCTGCTGGACCCCCTGCAGTTTGCCTACAGAGCCAACAGGTCTGTAGACGACACAATCAACCTGGCACGCCACTTCATCCTGCAGCATCTGGACTCCCCGGGAACCTACGCCAGGATCCTGTTTGTGGACTTCAGCTCTGCATTCAACACCATCCTCCCTGCTCTGCTCCAGGACAAGCTCTCCCAGCTCAACGTGCCCGATTCCACCTGCAGGTGGATCACTGACTTCCTGACGGATCAGAGGCAGTGCGTGCGGCTGGGGAAGAATGTCTCAGACACTCGGACTATCAGCACAGGAGCTCCACAGGGCTGTGTACTTTCTCCTCTGGTCTTCTCCCTTTACACAAACTGCTGCACCTCCAGCCACGACTTCGTAAAACTGATCAAGTTTGCGGACGACACCACTAGGGCTGCAGCTATCGATTATTTTAGTAATCGAGTAATCTATCAATTCTTTTCTTCGATTAATCGAGTAATCGGTTAATTTTTTGGTACATTCAGTAAACCATTTAAACACATATTAAATGATTTTTTTAGATAAACGTTATAGCTCATAGTAATAAACAAATACAAAATAAGGAATTTCTGCTTAAAATAACACATTTCATTTTATTCTTAATATATGAATTTGTCCCCAAAACAGCAACATTTCACTTCAGTCCAAACTGTTCTGTTTGTATAGAAAGAATATATATAAAGGACTTAATTAACTTGTCATAGATTGTAAACAGTTACAGTAGCTCTGTCACATCACTTAAAATAAGACATTTGTTAAACGTTATGTTGGGTGGGACCGGTGGTCCTGGCGTTTTGAGCATTTTGCGCATTTTGGCCGTTTTGGCTCGTGTGCCGGTCACTTTGGCCTCCGTGTCTCGGACTTTCTGTTGCACAACAGATTATTTTCTAACATACCCGCGGTCCTCTGTGCTGTTTCCATGTGCATTGGCTGTTTAAAAGTACGACTGTGACTGGGAAGCAGAGTTGTTGAGTGGGGGAGCGCGGGGGAGCGCGGGGGTCCGCGGTGGTGTGTCGACGGCGCGGGGCGGGGTGGGCGGAGCTAGATACGGTGTTTAGAGTCGCAGTTCGGGATTATTATAATAGATCCATGGCTCTTTCACTCATCAAAACTCTTCCGAGTCGCACTTATGAGTTTAAAACGCGCCACTCTCTTCCTGTTGCGCCTTCGTCAGAGCGGAACAAGTTCCGTGTGAAACAAAAGCGCCTCAAGTCGTTTCGTGCGCTCCGCGCGCCACAGATTCACGTGTTTTTGATTAAATATGTAAATTAAACGAATCATCGAAGCAATATAATAATAATCGAAGCTTTTTTGTAATCGAATTATTTGATTTATTCGAGTAATCGTTGCAGCTCTAGACACCACCCTCATCGGGCTCATCTCGGACGGGAATGAGTCTGTCCTGGTGCAGCGCTAACAACCTGGAGTTCAACGCCCAGAAGACAGTGGAGATGATCGTGGACTTCAGAAAAGTCACAGCCCCACAGCCCCCCCTCATCATGACAGACTCCCCCATCACCACCGTGGACTCCTTCCGCTTCCTGGGCACCACCATCACTCAGGACCTCAAGTGGGAGCCCTCCATCAGCTCCCTCAACAAGAAGGCCCAGCAGAGGATGTACTTCCTGCGGCAGCTGAGGAAAGCCAAGCTGCCAGCGCAGATGATGGTGCAGTTTTACACGGCCATCATTGAGTCCATCCTCACCTCCTCCATCACCGTGTGGTACGCTGGAGCCACAGCCAGGGACAAACAGAGACTACAGCGCATTGTGCGTTCTGCTGAGAAGGTGATCGACTGCAGACTTCCATCTCTGCAGGACCTGTACGTCTCCAGGTCTCTGGGACGAGCAGGTCAGATCACAGCTGACCCTTCTCACCCTGGACATGGGCTATTTGAACCACTCCCCTCAGGCAGGAGGCTACGGTCCACCCGGACCAGAACCTCCTGCCACAAGAATAGTTTCTTTCCCTCTGCCGTTGGACTCATGAACACTTCTAAACACCTGCCACTTTAACCACAACTATTCATCACTCACTGCACTGTCACTTTCTGCACTACAACTTTAAATTAACTGTAATCTTGTGTACATAGTAATGCCTATTTTTATTTTTATTTTTATTTTATACTATAGTAATTTTAAATTGTTTCTTAATGCATGCCCTTTTGTTTGATTGAATATATGTTGTTTTATTATTGATCAGTGTTTTGTGTTGCACCTTAATGCCGAGACAAGTTCCTATGTCTGTGAAGTTTGTTCATTTACAATGGCAATAAACCTTTTCTGATTCTGATTCTTTTATGGTTTCCACAACATGTGTGTCACAATAATCATAACACTAAAATATGATAATGTGACAAACTTGGCACAATCTGTTCATCATCATTGCCTTTTTGTGATTCAGTGCTTCCCTGTTTAATGTACTCAAATACCAAACCCTTCCTGTTGGTTCGCCTCCTTCATGCTCTGAGTGATTGGCAGGTGGATTCAAGTGTTCACAATTCCTAGTAGCAGCAGATGGCCCAAGCTACAAAAATATACAATGAATTGCAATAGGCTCTAAATAATTGTGATGTGTCATTTTTAAAACTTGTTTTGGCATATCGTCCACCCTTTTACCTCTCAGAAAGGACCACTATTTTCATGGGCTTGGAATGAATGCATGAACCTTACACCTACGGAAAACCATGGATGACAAAAACCAAAATGAGAGACTTTGTCCATACATTTGACTTATATCCAGTTAGTATTCCTCCTTTCTTCACAAAGGTCAGCTGCTAATCCTTCAGCCCATCAGGAGCCAATTACCATGTAACACAGGAAAATCCCAAGCCTGCGAGGCCCTTTTTGATTATCTACAATTTGTACATACCTGACATGTCCTTGTCCTCGGTGCATCCAAGGGGAGACTGTGAATTATGTTGGTGCTGCCTCCACCTCACCGCCCTGTCATTCAGATAACAGCTATTTCTCACTCTGTTTTGCTCAGGCTGTCAGCTTTTGTGGTAAGGTGTCATCTGCTAGCATATGAGTGGTGGAAGATTTATCTATGAACTCCCCTTCTGTGTACAGCTTTGTGGCGCCAAATCTTCCATGACATCAAGGCTATACAATTTTCCTGTACACAAACTGCTGCACTTCCAGCCACGACTCCGGAAAACTGATCAAGTTTGCGGACAACACCACCCTCATCGGGCTCATCTTGGACGGGGATGAGTCTGTCTACAGGAGGGAGGTGGACCGGCTGGTGTCCTGGTGCAGCGGTAACAATCTGGAGTTCAACGCCCAGAAGACAGGTGGAGATGATCGTGGACTTCAGGAAAGTCACAGTCCCCCAGCCCCCCCTCATCATGACAGACTCCTCCATCACCACTGTGGACTCCTACCGGCATCACCATCACCCATGACCTCAAGTGGGAGCCCTCCATCAGCTCCCTCATCAAGGCCCAGCAGAGGATGTACTTCCTGCGGCAGCTGAGGAAAGCCAAGCTGCCAGTGCAGAGATGATGGTGTAGTTCTACACAGCCATCATTGAGTCCATCCTCACCTCCTCCATCACCGTGTGGTACGCTGGAGCCACAGCCAGGGACAAACAGAGACTACAGCGCATTATGTGTTCTGCTGAGAAGGTCATCGGTTGCAGACTTCCATCTCTGCAGGACCTGTACGTCTCCAGGGCTCTGGGACGAGCAGGTCGGATCACAGCTGACCCTTCTCACCCTGGACATGGACTATTTGAACCACTCCCTTCAGGCAAGAGGCTACGGTCCATCCGGACCAGAACCTCCCGCCACAAGAACAGTTTCTTTCCCTCTGCCGTTGGACTCATGAACACTTATCACCTGCCACTTTAACTGCAACTATTCAATCATTACAACTGCACTACAACTGTAAATTTAACTGTAATTCTTGTGTACATAGTAATGCCTATTCTTGTTTTATCAAATTGTTTTCTTTAATGCATGCCCTTTTTGATGTCATATATGTTGTTTATATTATTATTCATCTTTGTATGTTGGAACGAATCACCTACGTAAGTTCCTATGTTTGTGAATTTTGTTCATTGACAATGGCAGTAAACCTTTTCAGATTCTGATAAATGAATCAGGTGACAATGAAGACGAAAATTGGTGTTCTAGTGTATTAGGAGACTTTGTTGTGTAAAATATTTCCATTTATGTGAACAATACCACTGCAAAAATGTTTCACAAAAAAGTATGGAACCCACAAATTGTTTGAGGGTTTTGAGGTCCATTATTATTGTTATTTGTTATTTTCATGTGATTTTGTGTAGCCTGCTCTCTCTCCTTTTTAAAGCCAAACAACATACTGTTTTGTATTTGAGATTAACCTCTATTCAACACCTGAAAAGCAGTCATCTCCTTTAGGTCAATAGGCTCCTTATTCAATAATGATATCTTTTATTATTAAAATACAATACTTGATTGTTTGTACCTATAGGCTATACCTCTAGAGTTTGTGTGTGTGCTATAGGTTGTGTACAGTAGTGAAGTAGTAATTGACATAACCAGACCTTGATGCATATTGTATCTCATTGAGGATCCAGTTGCCTATTTTAATGCAAAATAAAGATAAAACAAAAAACAAAAAAACAGTCCATTGGAACTTAAGAAGGCCTGCAGTATATGCGCCTGTGCAATCTTAGGCTAATAGCCACACACATTTGTCATTGCTTAAACCTTAGATTACAAACCCACCAGACGGAATTACATAAAATAGGCATTTAAGTCTCCACAGTTTACAACTCGTTTACTTTCACTCTAATCTATTCTTGGTCGCTTGATGTGGCCAAAACCGAGTCAATGGTAAAGACGTTTAAATAAAGAACAAAGACCCCCATGGCGCTATGGTTGTGTGGCTGCGCTGCATTTGTTGTTTATTTATCTAAACGGGTGTGGGGCCACTCTAATCTCACAGCTGTGTGTAGTTTCTTACTTTTATAGCTGCTTCATTATCATAAATCCAGGGGCGCGCTACGCAGGGGTTAAACGCTCCGGCGCGCGGCGGAGCGGCGGGAGCGCATTGAGCGCACAAGTGCGCACAGTGGACTTGTTGTGTCGCGCTCACTCGCTCACACCCGCATAGGCGATGCCCTTTTGTGGCGGGGTCTCTTGCCGTACACACAGTACAAGCGGCATTCACGGTCGGGACACGGCGAAACAAAGGGCACAAGTGTGTCTTAAACGATTCCGTTTTTGCAGCTGCCTCCGGGAGATGATTGTGGGAGTTTCAGCGCAGAAAAGTAACGTGGAAGAAGAAGTTACCACAGAAGAATAATACGACGTGTAAAGGAGTTGTGTTTTGTGGACCGCAGTGTCCCTCCACGTCCCTCAGCTTTGTTCATTCAACTTGACATTTTTGTGGACTTGTGTGTGACTTTACGCAACAGGAACGCACGCTAAAGCTGCCACGATGTTGTTTGGTGCAGCTGTGTCTGTGGGTTCGTTTAAAACAGCTGTCAAGTTTTAAGAAGTGAATAAGAGAGAGTTCCTTTGCAACAAGGTGCCCATGGATAAATTTGTAGACATGGAGGAAAAACTTTGGATACTGGAAGACCTTAACATGATGTACATACGTCAGATTGCACTAAGTTTACAGGTAAGATTAAGTTTCATTATCTTTATTGAATATGTCTTGTACAAATTAAGATGTGAGCTAGTTAGTTTCATTAACAGCATGATTAGTTTTGTTAATCACACATCACACTGCTTTTTAGAGTCGGCTGGTTGTGGGTTCCTCCAGCATCTCATCCATGTCTGCTGTCAGTTTGTATGTCCCAGTGAGACCAGGCTTCACACACACGCCACAGCTGCACATATGACCTCATGTGTCTCTGTGGGAGTTTGTCTGTGTCTAATGTCCTCTGAAAGTGACAGACAGAGCCTCTTATCTCATACAGCTGTTGCAGGTTTATATTCTGCCTGTATTTATGGTCACTTCAATCCAGGTGACATATTTAGCTGGTGCTTGTTTCGAAGCTAAATTGAAGTAATTTAACTGCTGTTTAAGGGTCTTTGACATTGGGTACACTGCCACTAGTCATATCACGAGTTGGCAATGACAGATTGAGTTAGTCTGTTTTCTGGGTTTTACCACTTTGAAGGAAAGGTGACGCCTTGTCTGAAAATGTAGTTATTTGGGAATGTACGCAGATAACATCTTTGTGAATCTGATTGTCCTGGTTGGTCACACTTCCACTTTATAATTCTCTCTGTAATCTAATACTCTATGATTCAATTGTAATAAGAGCAAGATGACCTGTTTTGTGTGAAAAGATCATCTTCAGAAAGTTCAGAGATGTGGATCTACCCTGTTGGCTACATGTGAGAGCTTGAATTCAGTTTTGTGAGTATTTTTCTGTTAAACTCCGGGATGGTTTTCCCTCCCTCGGCTCCAGTCCTCTCTGCCTGGGTGGGTTTATTAGACAGGGATTCTTTGTATGTGTCTGAGTATTCAGCCCACTGTGTAACTGTAATTCCAAGTCGTTATGAAAAAAGCTCTTGGGGGTTCTTTCATAAACCCACTGTCTGATGAACTCTGTCTGTTTCTCATTGCAGCACATCTGTTTGTTGGCCACACCCAGCCAGACACACTCTCCCAATACATTTTGTCATCATTTGGTAACACTGATAATAAAATTGGACTCATGCACGTTGAGCGCACATTCCTTAGGCGTGTAATGCTGTGTCAGGAGGAGTGTGAGAGCAGCCATTGTATTTTCGCCCCTCTCAGTAGGAAGTAACATTTGTGCTCTTCGGGTTTTAACAGATTGGTTATTAGGGGGAGTTACTACATTCTTAGCACCACTGCGTTTCTGTTTTCTATTAACTCACTGAGGATGGTCAGTGTGAAATGTGTTACCCGCTGAATGCAGCAGCGGCTGTTCTCAAACGGTGGTACGCAAGCTCCTTCTGGTGGTATGCAGATTCCTCAGCAGTTTGCTAAATTCAGAGGCAATTCAAACCACATTTTTGTCATTGTTTGGGTTTGTCCTGGTTTAGAACTAAAGCAATAGTAGTGTCCTATTTAAGACCCTGTTTAGCCCTAGTTTAGACCTAGAATAGTCCTGTTTTAGATCTGGTGGTACTTGGGAAGCAGATACATTTCTTAGTTGTTACATGGTGTGAAAAGTTTGAGAACCACTGCTTTAGAGAGATGGGAAACAGGAAGTAGTTGTGGGTGATGGTCATTTCCCACCGGGAGAAACAAAATGATGTCACTGAACCCACTGCCACTAATAAACACAGCATTTCCTGTTGCAAGTGAAGCTCATTCCTGTCCCATTGCTCTGGTGTTGGGTCATTCCCTTCATGGCCTTATTTTATGTCCCCTTTTGTCCCTACTTGGACATTTGGCCCAATCTATTTGTAGCCATAAATTCAGCCACAAATACTCTAACCGACATTATCAAATCATATATTAATTGGTCGTTGAATATTGCAGTGCATTTTCAGTTGACTCTCATGGTCGGATTGTTTGGGCCCTTTTCTATTTTTTTGTGTAGAATAACGGAAATCAGATGACCCAAATTGGTCACAGAGCTCCCTATACACACCAAAACCCTGCACAAATAAGTCTGACCCCCACTAATGGAGTGCAATCTTTATTCATCTTGTGATTTCTTCTCCCCAAATGAATGCAGCAAAGTGAGCCTGACTCATCGGGGCGTCAAGTTGAGACCCCCTGGACACCGTGTGACCTCTCACACGCTCCCAAACCCTAAACTTAGCTGTAGCCATGCCTGGGATGGTTGGGCACATTCTCGACACTGCAGGACCAGAAAGTACCCAGGCATGAACTCCTCCTTTACTTCATAACACATTTATTTGTTTCTGCATTAGTTGTTATTATGTTGATTATAGAAGTCTGATACATTTTACAGATGTTGTTTGTGGCAGCATTGTTTTGTTCAACCATCAGGAAATGGTCCATTTAATGTTAATGAATGTTATGAGTACACATACAATAATGATTTTTAGGAAACTAGTCGGTGTAATCCCTCATTTGTCCAGTAGTGATCCATAGTAGTAGAAACTTTTTCTACAACAACACTCATTTTATTGGCCAACTTATGTACTCAGACTTGAATTTTAACAGCTACATCAAATCAATAACATCAGCAGCCTTTTACCATTTAAAAAAACATTGCCAAAATCAAAAGTATAGTGTCTAAACCAGATTTGAAGAGATTTATCCATCTGTCTCTAGTAGATTAGACTACTGTAACCGCCTGCTCACTGGCCTCTCCAAACGAGCTGTAAAACAGCTGCAGTACATCCAGAACGCTGCTGCTCGGGTCCTGACTAGAACCAGGAAGTATGATCACATTAGTCCTGTGCTCAGGTCATCACATTAGTCCTGTGCTCAGGTCTCTGCACTGGCTCCCTGTGGCTCAGAGAATAGACTTCAAAGCAGCTCTGCTTGTATACAAGTCTCTCCATGGCCTTGCACCAAAGTACATCTCAGACATGTTAGTGCCATATGAACCATCTCGGAGTCTGAGGACCTCAGGGACCGGCCTCCTGCTGGTGCCCAGAGTCTGGACTAAACATGGGGAATCTGCGTTTCAATTTTATGCAGCTAAAATCTGGAACAGTCTTCCTGAGGATGTGAGAGAGGCCTCTACTCTGGCAATGTTCAAATCTAAGATAAAAACTGTTTTGTTTAGCTGTGCATATGACTGAGATTATATTATTTGCACTCTTCTCTTTTACGTCTTAAACTATTCTGCCATGTCTTTGTGATTTTAATGCAATTTTTCCTGTTGTGTGAAGCACTTTGAATTGCCTTGTGCACGAATTGTGCTCTACAAATAAACTTGCCTTGCCTTATGAAACAATTATTTACAATTAAAAAGCTAAAGTTTATTATTTAAAGAATACATATGCTTTTTAAAGTATTTAGTATTCAACTGAAACATAAGTAGTTGATTATTTTATATTTGTTCATTATAAACAATGTCAATATTGATATAAAACGGTTTAATAATAGAAACGTGTCCAATGACTTCCTCATCATGGTGGCATTTCGCCATAACAAGCAGTGGATTTTCATTTACGTGCTTTTATTGTTGAGAAATGGCTACGAGACATTTTTAACCTAATGTATGATGCATGATACATTTTTTGAATAGTTACTCGAAAGCAGGACAATGCAGGTTGCTCAAACACGCATAGATGATCGAAATACAACTTGGGTTGGGTTTGCACATTTAATTTTTCCGTGTACATGAAGTTTGTATTATTTCTGCTTCAGAAGATTCTGTCAACGGATAAAATGTTGTGTTGGTTCAGCTGTGAGATGGCTCAGTTACACCAGTTCTCCTTTGCTCAGTGTGGAAGGTGTGCTAAAGCTAACGGCACATGCTGTTTTGATACACAAGAAACCCATCAGCAGCATTCCTGTTCAGCGGTGCTCTGGACGGCACAGGCTGCTCCACGCTGCGCTACCTTCTTCATGTGTGCTCCGAGTGTGAGGGTAAATATTTGATCAGGTTTACTGCAATACTGTAAGCCCAGGAATTACATAGAGCTTAGTTATACAAGGAAGATTACTTGCATTTTTTGCGGCATTTTGCATTATAATCTTCAAGTAACTATTGCATACTCTTTTAGTTCAATCAGAGCTAGTTTGAATTTCAATTTACTGAATAGAATCTGTCATCAATTTAACACCTAAACAAAAAGATTTAAAACTAGGCAACACAACGCTAAATATTGACTTCATCATGGTTTGGACCCACAAAAACGTTGGTTGCGTCAGGAAGGGCACCCTGCATAGCATTCTGCCAAATCACTGTGTGGCTGCAACCCTGATGGACAGAAATGCATTCGACCGACACCAGAATCATTAGCGACAATATTTGGAAGTAATTACTTTGGTTTCACATTCCATGTTCTTGGTATTGTGTATCAGAAAGCAGAGGCTACAATTAGTTTTCTGTCTTTTTCTAGACCTAGATGCCCACGCCTATATTAGAAAGATAGCTTTGTTCCACTTGGTTTCATAACTCATACGACTGCTCCCTAGATTTGACCAGAGTCTTGTTGTACCCCCTGTAAGTCCAAGTCTCCACCCAGCTTGAGCCAGTGTAACAGTTACGAGCAGCGCCACTGGACTGAATGGGCTCACTGTTTGAACAGGAACAAGTTGGATGCTGGGGCTGGAGCCAGTTTCCTTTTTGAAAAACAGCATTCATGAGCCAGGAGCAAGGCTGAAATACCTGACAGGGCAGAGGGTTGATGTTGTTGGCACATCTGGACTTGCCACCATGCACCTTGCCAAACTGTATCTCTAAATTCACAATTCTTTCAATTTAATCGTATTGCACGTATGCTCTTGTTTTATTATATCCTATACCATTCTACTTCCACAAAACTAAAAAAATAATGTATGCATTTTTTCCCCAGTTGATCTAAATTGCAGTTTATTTGTAGGTAACCTGACTTTCCAATTTTGTACAGAATTGTTTTGTATCCTGTTATGACAAAGAGATTACAAAGTATTGTCAGATGTTAGTGTGTAATTGAATGACTAAATACAACTAGATCCTCTAACAATGACTGTGTGACGGGTTGAGGACATGGAATGATTTTGTTTCTTAACTGATTTCCATCTCTTCCCATTTGCCTTTATTTCATGACATACTTCACATACGACTCGCATACAGCTGTCAAAAGCTTGTACTACGTCTAGTCACATACAGGAACATACGCTTGTGGATGTTTTATGCGACCTTATGATTTATTCCTGGCTTGTTAAAATGTATGTTTCTGTTGTTGAGGGAAGCCTGCAGGCTGAGGGTCCCAGGGGAATTCCAGGTTTGGGGGCGGGTCAGCGGTACTCTAAAGAGGCTGTTGTTTTTACATGAGGTGCTGAGAGGCATGACGGAGCAGTTTAAGACCCCCAAACGACTCCCCCAAACACAAAAACAGCTTGTGTCTTTACAGGGTGAGATCAGTGGAACAACTCTCCACATGCTGATGTCACCCAGGGGTCAAAAGCTCACTCATTATTTCCCAAAGTTGTATGGAAATTGTATGAATACATGTGCCAAATATTCTACAAAGCTGGAAAGATGTTGATCACTTTTTGGACAATTGATTTACCAACCAAGTAAAAAAGGAGATCATCTGATGTTTTTTTTCTAATCTAAATAGTGGGAGGTACACAGAAGAATTAAGACCACATAAAGAGGGATTTCTGTTTTGTGGAGATCTATGTTAAAATCAATGAAAATGATAAAATAAGAGAGAAACAAATTAAAAGTTACAAATCAAACTAACTTCAAGTTTTGAAATGTTGTGTCTAATAAGCCTAAAGGGCATACGACCTCAGTCAGCACCTTCATTACTTAGGCCATTTGGAAAGCTTTGACAATCCCTTTCTTTAGGTTTTTAGGTTGATTAGCACTCAGACCTGACAGGTGTCCATACAGGATGTCAGTGGGTGTTTCCAATCTCGGCATTAGCAGAAGTCAAAAAGGTTAATCCTTATTATCTTTGCTTGTGAAGAGTCTGAGGCTGGAGTGGAGGTTTGTCTGCCCATTCAGCTCTCTGAAGCTCCTGACACACAGTCATTGGTCAGTGGGTCAGTGTCACATGGGTTATGCAACTGCTCATGCTGGCTCACAAATGGGGACTATTTTAAGAACTGATCTTGTAGTTGCAGTTGGCGAGTACAGCTGTTTGGAGGTTTTATTAATAGTAGTGTGTACAAATTGGTTATGAGTACATATGAATATGTCTATACTTGAAGTGTGATGGATCTGTCATGATCTGATGGACAGTTCCAATGGTACAAGGTGGCCCGTGTTTACTCATGATAAGGCTGTTCAGTCACAATCTAATCAAAATTACACATTTAATTGTCTTAATTATGAAATTGCTGTAGCAACAGAAAATTCCTGCAAAAAACAATATTTGCTATTAAGAAAGTTGCTAACCCTACTTTAGGGGTGCTTAAACTTTTTGACTTTGGGGTCCATTCACATATTAAATGTATTATTTTGCTGCCCCTCAAGGTGTGGCTTGTGGCCCTGTGGTTGAGAATCACTGGTGTAGTCAGACTTCTACAAACTAATCTATGGGATTGTTGTATTTAGCAGGTCATATTTCAATCTTCTCTCAAATGTGAAGGCTCTTGGATGAAAATGTGTACTTTCATTAGAATCCTGTTTGAACACATACTGTAAATCACAAAACAGTTGCTCCAAGTAATGTTTGTATTACCAGATGGTAACAAAACCAAGAAATGCTTCCTCAACAAGTCTTGACAGGCCCTTCAGGTTCACAAAGACATGTCATGGTGCAAAGTTTTTTAAAGGCAGCTGAGATGTAGTTTTTCAATGTGAACATTTGGAGGCATGTGACCACATTGCTTAAAAATGATAAGGTTACTTTTTTTTTTTTTTTACACAATCTGGTCTCACCTAACCCTAACCCTTAGAAGGGATATAATGTACACATAATATCACAATGACCAATGACCAGACATAGCAGTAACTGCAACAGAGCGAAAGAGGCAAGGGAAATATGGGTATCTGTTGCCCCTCTTTTTATTTGTATTACTTCTTATTTGCATCCCCCGATAATTTACGATATTATGTCAATCTAACAGAATTTTTCTAAAACATGTCTTATTGGAGATTGAACTATCAAAAAAAAAAATGACCCACTTTAGTACCAAATATATGATTTCATACCATTATTTTGAGAGAGTCTTATATACCCAATATTATTATTTTTTTATATCTTCAAAACAACATTCAAGATAACTTTGTGTTGTTTATTATAAGATTAATCCCATATTTTGGTAATAACTAGCTCCTGACAGCACTCTCTGGCTCATGCCCTGGGATGGCTTGTTGCTGATGAAAGCTAATCTGATTAAGTGGATATTTACAGCTCTAAATCCTGAGGTATCGAGGCTCATCTTGTTTTGTTGTACATGTCTACACACTCCGATTAGCAGAGAGAAAGGCATGAATGAAACAATGTGGCTGTTTCCTTTTCCTATATTGGCTTAGTGTGAGTGGCTTTTAAAGCTGCTGTTTACATGATGTATTATTTGACCAATGAGGTGGACTTTTAGCTGAGGCTGCCCACAGAGTGACTCTCTCCTCCTCTATCCTTCATCCTCCCACATGTTCATCTGCTGCATCTCTTTCTGGACTCACTTCACAGATCACCCACAAACACAGCTAAACAAAACAGCCCAAACTGCCAGCCAAATAAAGTGTTGCTTTAGTTGTTTTTGTATTATTCTGACCCAAATCTATTTACTTACAATCTTTATCACGTTATTTATCAAGACTTAATTATCAGCTAACTTGCAGATTTGTGCTTTTTTGCCACAGTTAACTGGAGTGCGGCGCTTTCCTTTTCCACCTTCCCACAAATCACTCTCATACATCACCGGCTGACAAGGCGATGCGCTCTGATGCACAACAACTTACCAAAACATACCAATAGGGGACGCCAAGCACTTTAGGTCAGGTTTAATTTCAGATGTGTTATATAACAGTTAAACACATGCAATAGTTTGCTGAACATTATAATGAGATGTAAATGTGAATGATATTGCCTTATGTTTCTTTTGGCAAAACTATAGCTATGTTTGCATAGGCTTATTAAGTTATAACCTTTGCATCATTGCCCTCATTTGTTATTTCGTACCGGATGCTTCAATCAATTTACAGTTATCAAAGTAACTTTTTGACCCAAAGAAATTGCACTTGCAGCAGAGTAGGCTTTCCTGACACAACTTTATTTATGAACATACATTCATATTTGTGTGTCTAATATAATCATACCATCTTTTCCATAACATTTTACCACTAATGTGCAAGTCCCTCTTTTGAGCATCTTGATTTTTCCTTTCGCAATCTGTGGTGTCATCGAGCGTATGTATCCATGAAATGCATAAACCTTTCTGTATATATTAGACACACCCCCACTATCGGCGAGATGCCATACGACTTACGTCTGGGAGTACTTGGTATTCCTCACTTTCATATTTGCCTGCAACTAGCAAGTCTTAACAACAGCCCCAGCTATGTCAAAATAAAAAAATAAAATAATAGTAACATTTTTGTATCAGTCACAGCCATAAGCTATAAGGCCCTTAAGTATAGGTTACACAAATACTCCTAGCAAAACGATGAATCTCATTTTGCAGAAACATCGATCGCGAGTTGCCATTAATCTTTCTGACTATTTTTTCTTGCCTCTTGTCAACTATCCCACGTACACAACGTCATTAACAGTACTGTATCTGTCAATACAAAGTTAAACTTTAGCGCACACGTAGATGTCTATCGCCTGGAGTTGTTATTGTGGTGGTTCATATATGCAAAATGAGTGTGAGGCGTGTGTGGGGTGGGAGTGTGGTGTGTCGCCTCCTCTGAACGCAGTGCTGGATGCACATGCAAATATCCAGCTCACCCACCACCACGGAGTGCAGCCTCTATGATTCCAATAATTCGCCTCCGCGGATGTCAACAGTGATCTTCAGATATTTACAGTGAACACAGGTGACCGTGCGGGCCATCTGGCGGGCATGCACGCAGCATGACACCGTGGACTGCAGCCACTCGACGATCGACGCTGCCAGAACACGCCTGAAGCATAATTGGAAGACATTGGCGTTTTTGGTGATCTGAAGATAGACGAATACGAGCTCTTATAACAACCGCCGTACACCACGGTACAATCCTTAGCGGAAACCCGCACTTGGAGCGAAACAAACCGTGTGTTCTCGTTTTGTCTTTGTTGTAGGTCTCGCACACGTTTCAAACTTCTGCTATTTCTCACATGCATTAACACTCCAGACTCACTGTCGGCCTGGGTAGTTTGTATGTATGCCTCGCTGGTCTTGATCGTGAAGATCCCTCCGGGACGGAAATGGAGCAACCCCGGCATGTGCGTGGGTCCAAAATATCGCCCGGTCCCTGCCCTCTTCCAGATGACATCATCCCCATATGGGAGGTCTGAATCCCAACCGCAGAGTGAAAGCGATCCCAACCTGAATATTACCGGACTCGCACGTGACGCTCAGGACGTTCTGTGCCGCCCAATACGAGTACAAGAAAATCACCCACCCCCGAGCTCGCATCTCAGCACCTATCACAGCGGAGGGTTCCGCAGTAACGGCGCCAGACGATCGTTTTAACGGCTCTAGGAAATAAGACATGATCGCAATCGGCTTTAGGTCCAAATGTTGTCAACGCGATATCCGAGCAGTGTCTAAATAGTGAGTTCTGTTATAACCAAACGAATACCGCGCAAAGTCGGATTGTAGTCACGAGTTGGCTCCGTTGCAAAGCAGCGTGCCGACGCTGATATTGAGCCCACTGTAAATATGCGTTGTCCCAGTTCAAACCGACCCGTGCCGCCCTTTCCCATGGCCACGTTGGCACATCTGTGTGAACGCACATGTGACTCAGACAGAGAGCAGACTATACAGCTAGCGGCTATATGCGCATCACTTTAAACTAAACTAGTCAAGAAGTCCTTCCTGCACATTTTCCCGTAACCACTGCACCCGGGGCACCCTCACCCCAGGATAGGACCAACATCAGTACTTGGCAACAGCCACAAGTACGTTCTCCCATCGGTGGAGTGGCGATCGAGCTTTATCTCCAATTCGCTCGGCAGCGTGAACACCCATCAATTAATTACAAGAACCATCGTGCCATAGTCAAAACCACCGCCAGCGGAGAAACACTGGCTCTGGATCAGCCCTATGCTGATATTCCAATGGCGTGTGGTGTTACTCGAGGGCATGGTTCGTTTTTGAGCCAGTACTTCCCTATATCGCACGTGACGATACAAAATATAGTGATGTAGATGTCAGAATCTCTTTCATGGGACGATAGTTTTCCTAAAAATGACCGTTGTAAGATATACTAATAGGCTTTCCCCCTAATTTTAGCTGCTGGGGGTGGTTTCAGTGTAATTTCTTAAGCCCGTTTTGAGTGTCAATCAAAAATTTAAACTTACCAATTAGTAAAAGTTAGGTATTCAAACAACGTTTTGTGACGATGGTTCTAGACCAACTCTAGACTTCAGTAGCCCAAGAACTGTACTTATATAAGTACTATCCACTTAATGATTATCCATAAAATCGCGAGCGGTTGATCTTAATATGTTTACAACCCAAAACTATTACTAGTCAAGAAGCAAATTTAAGAAACAATCAAAGTGTGAGCCGTCTATGTTGGTCACTACTCTTTCGAAGTGTGTTAAATAAAGTGTAACTATATCTAGCCGTTTCCTATGCATTCTTGCCTCACTGCGACTCGTACTCCTCTTCTCTTCTCATCTCTCTCTCTCTAGCGTTCTCCTCTTCTCTTCCATCACTCCTCTCTCTCCTCTCTTCTGGGCGCTCATCCTCATGCATCTGTCTCATGGAGCGTTCAATTAACTCACTGCTGAATGCATCTTACAACTTCTATCCGCACACGAGTTGCACCGTACATACTGCAAACCATCTCACATGTGCACACACACTCTACGTCACCACTCACTCACTCGACTCTGACTCCTGTTTTAAATAGACTTATAAAAAAATCTCTTTTATTTTTTTAGGTATAGCATAGAACCGTACGAGTGACAAACTCCATAACTATTTTACTGTTGGTGTGCCTGAACCCAGCGAGCGTTGATGAATGCAACCAACTAAATCCTTTGGATCTAAGTGTTAACGCTGCCAGTGTATTCGTCACCCCCATTTAGATAAGAAAATTAGATGTAATATATTCCATATGTTTTACAGAAGCTTGTGTTGTCTACTCCGTTGTGGATTCCAGGCTTCTACTTGCAGTGAGTTCTTCGGCCAACTACTTTATCCGTTTGAATCTTGTGAGAGGTTCACGAGTCTTGAAATTATCATGCAGGAAACAATTGTGGTCTTGTGATTTTTTTCCCTTTACACTTAGTAGATTACTACTTCGGCTTCTTGACACAAATTTCCGAAGTTCCTTATATTGGTGCACTGTGCCGAAAACTCTTATGTATGTAACTAGCTTCTATAACAAAGTGCACAAAACACAAAGACTTAGCGAAAACTTCCCCTCTCATTGTATGCCCAATACTGTAGAACGCCTTTGAATAAATCCCCGGATATACTTGCCTCTGAGCCGCCTAGGCAAAGCCTCTGTTAGTAATACACAACGGTCACTTCTTAGACATCAACAAGTTACATACTTCGCCGTATTAACCATGTACACAGAACATTTTATAACTAATCCAAGTGTACGCTTTATAGAATGTATCTGATTTATGTGATTATCCATGGAAAAAGTTATTTGGCAGTTTAGTCTCAAAGGTCGATCCATCTTTACACAAGGCACACATATATGACGCTAGCATCTTTAGATCCACTCTCTACCTTTTCCCCTGTTATCTTATGCGTCGACTGTAGTCTTCCACTGTGGTTGGTGGCTTTCGTAACACAACCATCTCACGTTATCATTGCACTACCTGAAAGAAGGATCGATGTTTGTGTGCTTTGTGTTACAGATCGTCTGCTGGGTTCTTTAGACATTAAATTCTCTCTTTCAAAACTGATCCAGTAGGATCACAAAGATAAGACTAAGATCTCTCTGCTCCATGATGTCAGTTGCTTCCACTAGCGCCACACAATAAGCAATCCTTCACGCTTCTCATCGCGGCAGCCCCAGCTTAACTATCACTGATCTCGCTATGTCATCTATTACGAGGACAGATAACACAAGACGCTATAGCTAGGCGAAGATTAGTCTTCATGAGATGGAAGCGCGTCCTGCAAGAATATAGTTACCCAGAGCTAGCTAAACCTATGTCTCTGTCGAGATGCCACACTGCATATTCGGTAGGGCCACTCTTCCTTAACTGCCAGCCTGCGTTACCTACTCATTTCTCCTCTTACTCGTACAGTCCCAATGAGCGTGAGCTCACATCACTCTCGACGTCAGGTCACGATGTAATTGCTCTGTTCATGCTAAGGAAGGGATCTGATCATGTCCAGTCTTTTCCTTGACTTTTTCTTCTGCTGGGCATAGATAGGTAAAGGACTTCATTAAGCATTAACTCATGCTGTGGGCGGCAAGCTGCAAAAGGGGACAATGTGGCCCCGGGTTTGGCGTGTGGCTATGTGTGTGACTAACCCTATGAATTCGTTGTGCTGTGTGTGCATGCTCAACAAGTTTGGACATGCGTGTGAAAAAAATACGCTGTTTGAAAAGTTAACTGCTTGTCTGGGCAACAATATTTATTCATTTGGCCGACTCTAGACAGTCTATGTATGCGCTGGAAGCAGGCATAAGAAGAAGTCTATGGATAAAAGGGCCCATTATAGTCTGTTGAAAAACCGTCATCCACAGTGAATGAATAAGTACAATACATTATTTTGAATCCGTTCTTATTATTACATACAAGTAACCAGGGATTAATTCTATTTACCTGTTTGTATTGTGTTTTATTAGATTACGTAATGCATGAATGACTAGAAACAAAAGAGTAACGTCGGCTCATATATGTTCCAGTCAGTCATAGTTAACAAAGAGGGCATTTCACTTGCTATTGACAGCCTTCTCAATGTTTTATTCTAGTTAATCTATCTCATGTTTTCAGGTCGCAAATGAATTATGCAAAGCCTGTTAAGTCAGAAACATTAATTGCATAGTTGTTATCAAATCTTCGAGTACCAAATTTGCAAACTAAGAATAAAATAAAAAAACTTTTAAAATTATAGGAAGTAGAGCTGAGGTCTAATACAGATCCTCTGTGCGTCATCAATATTAGATAGTAGCCATCATGAAATAACACAATTTAGCATTAAATGAGAATGAAACGTCTGACCACTAGTATTCTATTGTTCGGTAAATTTATACTTATATGATCTGTTACAATATACTATACGAGAGTTCGATGCGTGACAAGGTAGATAGTTGTATGGCGCTACTCTTCTAGTATGTTTGCCAATGTGCGTGAGGCGAATAAACCTAGGTAGGAAGAAAGCTACAATTATAAGCAGGCATTCGCAACCAAATAATGGGTCTAAAAACCGTTCTCGTAGGTGGAGAACCTCAGACCCAAGGCAAATTCATAGTGTAGGGTCAACACAGCAACCAGATGGCTCTGAATAAAATGACTGATTAGCACTAAAGAAGAAGCGTCGGGTCAGTAACTACATTTTGGGTTTTCTTGTCGGACACGCAATTTACTTTCTTTGTTCAAGTGTGATAAAAAGACGATTGATGCTACACTGTATGCAAGACGCGAAGCTTAGCTAGATCCAGCACATCACAAGCGACTAGAATATAACATAGCACCATAGTGCGGTTATAATCAGATATAACATAGGACCACACATTTTGGTATGACTTATCTTGCTTATTTCATAATGCGATTTGATCTCATTCTCCATTTCTGAGCTTTGAGCTGAACTGAACTGTAGTTTATTACCGATCAAGTAGTAAAAAGGACTTTAATCCCAAACACGAGAGAATACCACAACAAAACACACAACTAGCTGGTTTTGACCAGTTTGTTCATAATATGCAGTTAAACCAATCTCGACTTCGATTTAGGCTGTATTGTGAATAAATTGACCTTTTGTAACACTTCTCTGTCTTCTTATCTTGCTCCTGCACAGTCATGCAATGTTCCTGTGACGATCTTGACTTGTTTCTGACGTACCTTATAACAAGCTTGGGGGTTTGGGCTCCTGCTACATCTATTTCCGCTGCGGTGTCTCTGGTTGGCTGACCTGTCTCTGTAGCATGTTACTTTCGGACAGATTAAAAGCACCAAAAACCCCTCCGGACCCTTGTCTTTGCGGAAATAGAACAGTTGAGGCCTATAAAGTAATAAACAATCCATCTATGCTTGCGCTCAGTCCTGCTCCCATGGCAAACTTTTATTAAAATCTAGCATAACTGCGCTATAGAATTGACAACAAAGATGGAGCTTCAACCGTTCATATTGTATTGTGGTGGTGGTTGGTGGTTGGTGGTGGTCACATGCCTTTTGGTTTTGAGGAAACAGAAGCTCCGACATTTTTTGAAATGAAAGAAGAGCAGATTTTACGACTGCTGCCTGCTGTTGGGGCTTGACACACACACTCCGAAAGTGTTTATATGTTAGCTCGAACGCTCTGCCGCTTTCATAAATAAACTACACACTTAAACCATGTGACCCTTGTTCCATTTTTATCTAACTGTGGAAAAACTTGACCAACATGTTTCAGGACATCTGATATACAACAGAGATTTATGAAAAACCCATTTGTCTCTAAGAGAATGTCAATCTCAATGGACTTTTTGGTGTGTAAAATCCTTATTATCTCACAATAAATTATTGATGTTGACATATGTTTTAGTCTTTTTAGTGTAGGACAGTGAAGTCTTATGGGGATTGGGGACCAATGGTAATCAGGAAATCTTTGAGATGAAAGTACGAAGCTGGGATTGAGTAAAATGAGAATAATTTTACATTTGTTTTATATGAACAATGATATTAAATGAATTATTCATTTTTATAGTTTATTTTTATTTTTTGCTGTTTACATATGGAAATGCCTTATCCCATTTTGTACTCTCCTCATGAGGCAGGATTGTGGGTAATTTCAGTGACACAGAGCTTTACTTATGTTCTGCTCTTGAATCCTGATGAGTATTATAATGGCTCAGATTCACTTCGGGCTTTCCTGACCTGCAGTAATTGTTCTTGACCCACTTGTAGATTAGCAGTTTAAGTGTGCTTACTCACTAATGGACAAAAGCCATAATGTTTGAAAATCCACAACATGGAATTATAAAATCCTAGAACATTGTGTTGTATTCAGTTCACTCATAAAAGTGAACATTCATATGTACTTATGTAGTACTATATTTTTAAGTTCATTTAAATGTTTTTACAGGGGTAAGGATTAGCCTTTTAAACAGGCAGCATTCAGTAGTTCTGCTGGTTCGCTGCTTGTCCGTGACGAAAATAATTTCCTCTAGAGGATGAATAAAAGTAATTCTGATTTCAGACTTTTCTGACAAGTTAAAACAAATATAAAAAGCATAAAAGCAAAACATAAATCATAAAAGCCCCAATGCCTAGAAAGCTATTACAGTGAATAGTGATTGACGCACATTTAAATATTTTAAATATATCTTTTTAATGTTATGATTAAGACAAACATGTTAGTTGGTAGGTTTTATGAAGTATGTCTGTAAGAGTTTGGTGTAGACTTGAGCTAATTAGGCCCACTTCCCTCTAACCTGATAAAAGGAAAGCTTCAACATAAACTGGGAATTTTGGGTATTTTTGTTAAGATCAACCAAATCAACCAAGTAACAATTTGCAGATGTGCTTGGAAATTTGACTCTGCCTACTAGGTTTGAGTCCTAGCGGGAATCCCTCTTGTGGGAACTATGTGGGTTTTACTACTTGCTGTACACAAAGAAACCCTGAACAAAAGACACTACTACAATTACATGGGCTACACAAAAAAAACACATAATAATAAGAATTGACATAAAAGGATTATGCACCAAATTTAATAAGTCGTATCAGTTGAAGTTTTAATGGACGCCTCCTTAATTCAGTTGAAGAGAATCCATTCAGACTTAATTGCTGCGATGAAATATTATGAATTCCCTGCTTATTGTGTTCAGTTATTCCTTTACGGCTTCCACATGTTTACTTAAGGCATCAGGTAAAGTAACGTGTCAGACCGAGAGCTGTCAATCATATGAGGAGTTGCAAAAATAAATATGAATTGTTGGTACACTGTTTATTCCCTTAGCTCACATGGCATGTGGGGAAACTGATGCTGAGGATTAATGGTCTGGTCTTGGTCCGTTGGTCTTTGGTCCTGTCCTGGTCCTGGTCCGTGTCTAGGTCCTGGTTTGTGCGTGAAATGGTAGTGGGTTTTATGCCTTGGTTACTTAAGTTCCTTGGTAGTGTGCTTGCAGCTCCATAGGTTAGTTTATCCCTTTCCCTCATCAAACAACTGTAATTTATTTCTGCAGTTTTTCCTGACTGTTCGTTATAGACCACACACAGAAATGTTAGAAAACTGCGACACACAGGTGGGGTCTTGTTTGAGCTCCTGCTGTGTTCTGATATGATAATGCAGAGAAGAGCTACTGTATACGGCTGAGTCTGCACTCTCTCCTCTTATAGTCTGGCTCTATAAATCGTTTGGTGATCACTTCTTGGCACACACTATAAGCCTCCTGTGCTATTAGCTCTCAACGCAGTTTATTTTACAGCATCAACACTACTACGGTTTTCTTCATGCACAGAAAGAACAGTGAAATGGTGCACGTTCACTAAAATGATGTCGGCGTATTCATGACTTTCTTTAACCTTCTAGCTGCTTTGGGATAAACTGCCTTTGTGTATCGGTAGCTGCCTGCTGCAAAGTCATTTGAACAAATGCACTGCACATAACTGCACTAACTGAGCCAGAGCTGTGTCGGCAGATAATTGATTATAGAGGCAGTGATCACCTCTAGATGTCATCAGCACCTTTTTACCATGGTTCTGATGAAGAGCAAGTCTGTTCCAAAAATATTCAGTAAAAAATGTTAAATTGAGTATCTTTACCTCATCTCTATAAATAATACCACACTTAAATATGCTAATGAATGCCACTTGCTTAAAATGTTCTGTTGCCACGTTAGTTCTTCCTCCAAACAGAAGTGTGAGGGGCAGTATCTTGACCCTGTTTGTTGAATTGGTGCAGTGTTGTGGCGATTACCGAGTCTGGCAAGTGTTTCTGAGAAGGCAGTAGTTAGGTAGTTGTTTTTCCATCTCCCAGCATGTTCATTTGAGTGTTCAGCAGAGTGAAAACACAATTTAAAATTCTTTCAGTTGGATACATATTTGTAAAAGTCGCTGCAGAAACAAACATGTATAAAAGCAATCACCTTAGACAGAATATAACGTAATGGGTGAAGTACAAACATTTGATAAACCTTGGGTTAAAACATAATTTGTGTAAGTGTTTTTACCTGTTTTCCAGTTTGTGATAATGTTATGATTAATCCTAATCTCTGTATTGTTTGTGTTGGTATTGTAAGAGTATATTGGGTAGTTTAACAAACGTTCAATAGTCCTTTTCCATGTGGACTATTCAGTTTATCTTTTCAGTTTTATATCGCTTTAATTTAGGGACCACATACTTTATTAGGTTAAGTGGTTATTCAGGTATTCGGTAGTGTTTATAAAGCACTTATTAATGCATATAAACTGAGATAATGGTTAAGATCATTTCCAGTACAGACATACAGAAGGAATAAAACATTACATTAGTACTTAACACTAACAAGTATTTAAATAACTATTTAGTATGTACTGCTATAGTTAGCCAAATATATCTGGTCCCTAATCTAAAGTGTTACCCATAAAACTTTCTCCTTTTTGTCCCTTTCTTCTGGAGTTGAACACAGAGTGAAAGAAGAGGAAGAGGGTGGGGAGGAAGGCGAGGCACATAGTTGCGGCCGCCTAATTGAAAGGCAACCGTTTGGTCAGAGAAGTCCCAGTGTAATGTATGAGAGTAACCATTTATGACAGTGTTGTGCATCTGTCTTCAGCCATCGTGGGGGGGTTGTTTTTGCCAACTCACTTTCCTGCTGTTACTGAAACATTAACGCCTCTTTATTTGGTTGTAAATGGGACGATTAGGGCAGTATGGTGATGAAAATCCTATGGTGATGATCTCATTCCTGTGACGATATACTCATTTGGTAATATTGTGATTCAGTAATTTCCTCTTAAATAAAGCTGTATGCACAAAGACATTTTCCCACCCACATGACAGGAGCGGATGACACGAGGGTTTAACTAACTGCGTCAAGTGTGATCTAAAGCAAATAACTTTAGTTACCTCTTCACTGCAATATAAAGATACTACCGTACGTTTACATGAATATTGATCAAATTCAAAATTGTGATTTGGCTCCAAGAAATTTGTATGTTCACTTTTTGGCATAGAGCTAATTGAAATGAATCAACAAACCAAAAACTTTCATTAAAGAAAATAAAAGATCTTTAACCTCTGCTGGACACCAGATTAAGTATTTCTCTAGATGAATAGTGAATACTGCTAAAATATGATTTGTTTGTTTAACGCCTTAATATGTCTACCCCTCTTTTCCCTTATGTAAACAAATGAAATGTATTGTACAGTTGTGGTAATGTTCGTAATTAAGTTAGCCCCTGATGGTAAAACAAAGCCTGTCTGTTCTGGTAAAAGTGAGGTCAAAGGTTAGGGGTTAGCGATTTGAACAGGGGAAAGCCTACTCATGCACAACAACGCATCGTAAACATGTCCGATGTGCGTGAGGATCTGTCGCTCTGATTGCAGCCACTCCAGGCCGATGAAGGCAGGAGACATGGGAAGTGGCCATCTGCTGTCACTCTGGCGCCTCGTGCAGCTTACAGGGGTGTTAGATAAATTTAATTAGGTGTGATACAGTACAGTCTTAATCCTTGCGTCAAGAAAGTGTAATACTAGTTATTAGCATGCAGTGACATAAAACGTTTAACTGGAGAGAAGGGATGTGTCATTTTGGGGAAATAGGTTAATTTTAGTTTTTGTATTTATGTATTATTTATGTTTTCAAATCACAGTTCACAGAGAACTTTTTAAAGAGAGGAGACTGCTAAACAAGATTCCTGTACAATTGAGAACATGTTTTTAGAGGTTTAAATTACAGAGTAAACCTTTTTTTCATGAAGACTGATTTTGTTCTTTGCAGAGGACAGTCTATATTAAATAGTTGCAGCCTTTGCTATTTGCATTATTAATTATTTAGTTATTGATGATTAGGAATATCGCAATCGTCACAAACATCAAATGATTGGTGTAATCCAGGGGTGTCCAAACTGTGGCCCGGGGGCCAAATCCAAGCCTCATTAAAGGTGTGGTGTCTTATCAGAACTACGCCAAATGCAAAATGTTGAATGGTTCTTATGTTCTAAAAAAAAAAGTATAATAGAAATGCAAAAAATAAACAACCAAAAACAAGAAACATTTGAATGATTCGCTTCATTGTCACATTACGTTTCAAAATGTGGTCCTTAATTAAAAAAAGTGTGCACACCCCTGATGTAATGCCTCATTTGTCCATCAAATGATCATCTAATCAGAGAATTTGGGAGCTGTGTGTTATACAAAACTCTAAAACCACTTTATTAACCTGTTTTTTTGGTTTGGTTTTGTCATTTTTCCACAAAACGTTGCTACCTCTGTATCCAGGCAAGTCAGAGATCCAGTTTGATACCCACATTGCATTGTATTTCTGCCAAACACTGACCTTTCTTTCACCCTTCATCTTCCCACACACTTTGGAATAATTTCAAGATTTCAGCAGATGGTGCTCTGAATGGATGCCACTGAAAATTTAAATGTTAGTTTTTATGATTTTGTTTTTGTTATTGCAGCAGTCCATAAGTCATGTCTTAATTGTGTCTGTAAATGTCATGGTTGAGTTTCAGATATTGCGCAAAACGTGAATGGACTGCACAAAAATAAACACAAACTTTCAGATATGAGTTCATACCTTATTTGAAAATTTTATTTATTTTCTGCATACTTTTTTGGGTTGTTATTATTATTAATATACAAAATAGACGCAATGGTATTATTTACTATATCTCTAAAACAGGCATTGCAATATCATTCGTTGTGGGGTAAAGGGTCTTGACAGAGGCGTGTGCTCAGTGCTCAACATGTGCTAATATAATCATACAACCCTGCATTTGTCAATATCTGTTTTTGTACATACATGTTTGGTGCTCTGTGATCTTGTATGTGTGTGTGTGTCTCTTAAGTGTTGTCTAACCCTGACACACACCCACAGACACGTGGATTAGAGTCAGATCTAGGCTGCTGCGCTGCTATTCTAAGATCACCCGCAGGAGAAGTCTGTTGATTTAGAGGCTATAAATACAGGAGACCATCCAAGCAGGTCACTGTCAGAGCCACAACAAGGATTTGGGCTCAAGCTAAGGCTTTCTGAGCGACTTTGATGTTGTATGGAGTCTGTTGGTCTGTTCTGAGCCTTGTTATGTTGTTCTATCCTAAAAAGCTTTTTCTTCAACTCGTAGTCTACAGTAGAACTTAACATTTCGCCTTACTGCATGACTAATAAACGGTTGGTTTGATTGATTAATTAATTAATTAATTAATTAATTGTATTGTAATTACTGGCACAATTAAAGTTCAAAAGTCTTTTCTGTCAGCACAAAGAAACAAAATGAAATTTTTTTCACAATAGCTTCAGAAAGTGGTGCTATTATTCAACTGCAAAGACGTGATGGTTGACGTGTCAGTTGAAAGGACTAAGTTGACCTGTTTGTGGAGCCAATCCAAATAATCAATCAAATATTGGTTGGGTTCAACATTTGTGGATCGTAAATTTGGCTAATTCTTTCAAAACAGTAAATCTCCCAAGTTTATACTCTCTAGAACACATGTGTCAAACTCAAGGCCTGCGGGCCAAATGTGGCCCGCCAGATGTTTTAATCCGGCCTGCCGAACATACAGGTCCGCCGTCCCACCGTAAGGGGTTAAACCCCTTACACAGTGCGTCCCACCCGTGGGACGTTGGACTTTTTCATTTTTTATTCCATTTTGAAAACTCTCAAGCTGCTTGATATGCTGTGCATAAAAATAAAGCTGTAACCCTCTCATTTCCAGTCAAATAAATCATTCTGGGAAGCATCAGGGTCAAGTAAAAAATTACCCAAATTGAAAAATTAATAGAACTTTTATATAGAGTCCGCCTGGACATTTTTGCTTTATTACAAGTCCTTAAAATTATTTTTTGGTGAATTTACCTTCAGCTTTAAAAGAAAGTCATAAGTCCATGTTCCTGTTCCTGCTGCTGCTGCATGAATATGTACTCAGTCTTTCACCTGCTGCAGATTTGTGCAACAGTGTCTGCAAATAACTATTGCTAGGCTATATAAAGCTATTTATTTCTTATCGCTTTTATTGTTTTATTTTTTACGTTTGGCCCGCAACCCAGCCTGAGCATCGAAATTCGGCCCGCGGCCCAAATGAGTTTGACACCTCTGCTCTAGAATGTAAACACAATCTATTTGTCCTAGCAATTTCACCACAATTTAATTTAGTTCCAAATAGAGTTGTCAAGCAAATTACAATGAATTTGAAATGCTGTATGTGCTTATGGTTACGTGGCCTTGGGTTTGACTGCAGTGGGAAGCCTCAGTTGCTGCCGTGAATTAATGTTAAATCAACTTTCACATCATCTTTAAGTGCAATCTGTCACTGTGCCTCTGTAAAGCCACTTCATTGCCTTGTCCATTAGCAATATTATAGATCATTATTGATAATTACTGGAAGAGCATCTGTCAAATCATGGTGGAGACCCCTGGCCAAAAAGTGAGAAGTCGAAATGTTCCATTATCTGACTTAACCTCTAAGCTTTAGTGTAAGAACTGATGCTATAAAAGCAGAAAATCAAGTAAAGTAAAGAAGGCCGTGAAGTGGAACAGATGGAGACATTTGGAGATCACTGGAGATCATTGGAGATCATTGGAGATCATTGGAGATCATTGGAGATCATTGAGACATTTGTTGATGATAATTGTAGAGAAGGAACAAATGTTTTGTAGAATCAGAAAGAGAGAGTTTGAGACCGTTGTAGACAGATGGTAAATGGCAATCTAATAAAATGTGTTGGATTTGCTTCTTTTTTTTTAATAGAGTTACTCACAGTCCTGGCTTAATCTTCTCCTTTTCTTCACACTCTGCTGTTTTATCTGTTTTTTCATCCTGCATTTCTCTTCTGCTGACAATGCAAGGGCTCTGGGATCAGTTAGTCTCTCTCCTTATTCCTAGAGAGATGGACCTCTATACTAGGCATCCCAGCATGAATAGGTCTATCGTTTTACATCTATGTTGTTGAAGCAATATATTTGTTTTAATATATTGTTTTGTTTGATTCTCTTGCAGGATAGTGACCTCCAGAAAAAAATTGATCATGAGATCCGGATGCGGGATGGGGCCTGTAAATTGCTGGCTGCTTGTTCTCAGAGGGACCAGGCTTTGGAAGCAGCAAAGAGCTTGCAAACATGTAGCACTCGTATTATGGCATATATGTCAGAACTGCAAAGGATGAAGGAGGCCCAGGTCATGCAGAAGGTCACACGCAGGTCGTCAGATGCAGGGCCAATGGACGACCGGCAACCATGTAAAGGAAAAGTGGCTATCTCAGGTGAGAAATAATCATATCAATGGCTTTATATAGAAAATGTGTTCTAGATGATCGGAGTTCAGTTTACGGTTTGATCCAAGGCCTAGCCTGGGCAGTGCTGAATCATCAGTTCAAATCAATTTTCATTACAGCTTAAGATGTATTTAACAATTTAGCAATATTATTGGAAATTGCATGTAATATTTCCTGAAGAAATACTGCTGTTATGTTATATTAATTTAATAAAACATTAGCAACTGCGACGAGTTGGCCACTGTCCAGGGTGTACCCCGCCTAAGGCCCAAAGGCACTGGGGTAGGCTCCAGTCACCCGTGACCCCTAACGGGAACAAGTGGTTGAAAATGAATGAATGAAAAACATTAGCAGGCCATTACTGCCATTAAGCATTTTATTGACAGTTATAAATGACATCAATAATTAACATAATTTATGGTGTCATTCTCTGCTGCTGTCCTAGATCTTCGTATCCCACTGATGTGGAAAGACACAGAGTACTTCAAGAACAAAGGAGGTGAGATACCAAGTTTGTCTAAAGAAAATATTTGCAACACATATGTTTTGTCATTGGTAGTTGTAATAAAAAGTGGCTATTTCAAATGTGTTTATTTATCTGAACAGTGTAATTGTGGGTTAACCTCACATTAACCAAATTAAAACACTAGTAGAAGACTCTTATACTTGATAACTGATCCCCAGTGGGAAATTCCTCAGTATTTAACATAAGCTTCAATGCTGCTTGAAAGTATGTTCTGTGTTGATTTAAATGTATAACATTTTTCCCTCACATTCGGTGACTTCCTTTGCAGAGCTCCACCGCTGTGCTGTGTTCTGCCTGCTGCAGCTGGGGGGAGAGATCTTTGACACAGACATGGTCATAGTTGACCGAACACTCACTGATATTTGCTTCGACAACACTATTGCATTGTAAGTTTTGCCTCAACAACATTGTGCCTTACAAACCTGAAACATCTTACGCCTGACACTGGCAGCTGTGCTTTGTTTTATCTTCTGTTGTCCTTTTGAAGTAACGAGGCCGGCCCTGGATTTGAGCTCCGTGTGGAGCTTTATAGCTGCTGCTCAGAAGATGATTACTCAGCGGGAAATACACCAAGAAAACTGGCCAGTAAACTGAGCTCTTCTCTGGGGAGATCTGCCGGCAAGAAGCTTCGAGCGGCAATGGAGCCTGGCTCATGTAGTCCCATCAGCAACGGAGGAGCGTCTCCTCTGCTGCTGCCGGTCCCATCTGTACCGTGAGTACAATATTTGCTTTTTCTATTATTTGCCGTTTGTCAGCTCTCTCACGAATACATTGTGTTTTAGTGGCCCAAAGTACCATCTTCTTGCTCATACTACACTGAAACTGTCTCACGTACAGGACAACTTTCGGACACATGACCTCACCATCTCAGGCAACGGTAAGAGAGCTTTTAAAGCTGACTTTGTGTTTGTGTCTGTTTTTGCCCTTCACTGCGTTTCTCCTTCTGAATAATTAGATTTAATACCTCACATTCCCCAGGCTTCCTTCCCCTTTACTGTTGATTCATGTTGCTGACAGACAGCCATTGTCAAGGTCATAGTAATAAAGGCAGTGGAAGTGAAGTGGTTGTTGTGTACAGCTGTAATAATGTGGGCTAACAAGGGCCCAGACCCTCACACAGACAGGCCTCTAGTGTTTTATTCATTGGCCCTTTAGGCTGCTGTAAAGTTTCATTGCTCCACCTCCTGGCAGTCCCTGCAGCTGCCAGTCTATTACACCCCAGTCTGTCCTTTTGTCAGACAAATGAGTGTTAAAGGCACATTTAAACTGTGCTGTATGCAGTATGAAGTCTACCTGGGAATATGACATTTTATGATTAGTGTTTTTATTCTTTTCTGTGTAGAGGAGTGCTCATACTGGCTGCCTCTCTATGGTAGCATGTGTTGTCGCCTTGCTGCTCAGCCTTACTGTATGACTAAACAAATGATGAGTGGATCTTTAAAAGTAAAGGTAAATCAATCATCAAGTATAAAAAAGCATTAATTTGTCTGGAATGATTAAGAGCTCCCCTTTTTTATTATTATTATTTTCTAGCAATTAGGAGGAGAGACCCAGAGCTGGACCAAAGTCCATGCAGAACTCAAAGGAACAAGCCTTTCCTGCTATCATGTGCAAGAAGATGTTGAGGCAAATGTTGAACCAGTGTTCACCATTGGTATCAACAAGGTAAGATAAAAAAACAAATGTTTTGTGTGTATTTTGGCAATGCTTCGGCAGTGAAATGCCAGCTGGTTTGATGTTTAATGTACAAAACAATGGGGTGATGAAGATGCTCTACTATATATATCATATAGATATCATATACATATATAAGAAATATAAGAATATAGAATGACACTGCCACACTGCCATCTTGTGACTATAAACAAAATTACATGACATTTAATACAAAAACTTTCACAAAAAGTTAAAAGAACAGTCATTATGAAGATTTTTTGTGCCTAAAATTACAATAAATCCCTTGTTGCAACACATCATTTGTTGATTTAATTTGTTGGATAAAGCTAATCTTTCTTGGTTCTACATGGTTTAGGAAACCAGAATACGTGCATCAGAGAAAGACCCTAACAGTAAAGGTCAGAATATTTGCATCAGTAATCAGTATGGAGGAGACGAGGTCACGCACACCGTGACAACAGACAGTCGAGATGACACACACCGCTGGATGGAGGCTTTCTGGCAACATTTCTATGACATGAGTGAGTTCATATACTATTCCTAATCATGTTCCTGATGTGATGTTACCAGGAAGATCACTGTGTCCTTAAAACTGTTCCAGGTCAGTGGAAACAGTGTTGTGATGACCTAATGAAAATCGAACTTCCTTCGCCACGAAAGCCGGCACTGGTTTCACCAAAACAGGGGTCTCTTTATCATGAAATGGGTATGTTCCTCCTAAGAAACAGTTTCATCTACTCCTCACTACGCATGTGATGCTACTCAAAAAAAGCCTAATGTCTGAAAGTATCTTTGCACATTCTACTACGCTATGCTTCAGATGAAGCCTATCACTGATTCTTTATTCTTTTCTTGTCCTGTTCTTTCCCATGCCCCTTTGTGTGAACCTTGCCTCTCTTGTTCTTTGATAATTTCTTCAACATTTTATTTTTTTTCCTTTACTAAAAACAAATTGTTTTGAAACCCTTTTGCATCCTTCGTCTTTACCCTAACCCGGCAGCGCCTCTTGCTGCGCCCTCCTGTGAGGGCCTGCTACTGCAGGATAATGCTGTGTCTGCTGAGATTCGTGCTTTGCTCTCATCCTATTACAACGACAGGTGAAGTAACTGGACTGGGACTGGTCTCACATGAATACATTACTGTAAATGTAACTAAAACTGTTGTGTTATGTATACTTATAAGCTGCTAATGGACCTCAGTGCAATAGAAAACAAAGCTTCATTTTCATTATGACCTTAAAGTATATTTAGGTTTAAGATTTCGCATCAACCATACCAAAATTATGTATATTTTGCCTGCAGTTATTGAGTCATCTGATGACCTCAGCACCACAGTGTCAGACATACTGGCCCGGAGGATGCAGGAGCTGGAGCTTCGCAGTCAACTGGGCATATCTCCCACATGGACGACTTTGTTTGAGGAAAACATCCCAAAAAGCGCCGGTCGCCCTCGTCCCTGTGATTCTCGCCTGTTGACTCACAGTCCTTGCTCCCCTCATCGCCCTCCTCAAAGCCCCATTAGCCCGCAGAGGCACCCACAGCTGGGTCTGTTATCATCTGACGCAAGTTTGACTTCAGACAGTGACAGCCACTACAGTACAAGTCCCTGCTCTCACCAACAAGCCTGGCCTGACTCAAACTTCTCTCTCCTGACACCTTCGCCATCCCGTCTTAGGCCACGCACTTTGTCTCTAGATGCAAAGCTCAGCACCCTCAGAGGACGAGGCTATGGGACTTTTCAGTGCTCCTGTCAGACTCCTTCCTCTTCTATTGTGAATCCTCTTCAGACACCTCGACCCCCTCTGTCCCTGTGCAGCACACAGACCACTCTCTCCTGCTCCAGCTCCACTTCCAGTAACAGCTCCAGTAACAGTGAGGGCAGCCACAGCCTGGAGCTATCCGAAGGAGTCCCCTTTTCAAGGCCCTCCCCAGCTCGCCGCAGTCTCAGGAACTTACGAGCCAGACTTGATCCTCGTAATTGGCTCCAAAGCCAGGTGTGAGCCTTTCGTACACTGGGGCGAATATAATCTTAAACTGTAATACACCTGGCTCAACATATGTGAAACCTCAGGCAGTCTGCTAAGACTTAAGCACCGCTCTGAGAACAAACCGCTTCTGTCCTGCTTCATAGAAGAGCCCCAAATGGGAACGTCTTCTAACACAGAAAATACATGACAATCGCCTTGGTTGCTCTGCACTTTATTGGGTTGTAAAGTTATGGAATACGTCCCGCAAATCAAAATATGGTACAGAAGATTTTCTCTTTTTTTCACTTTTGGGAAAGACAGTTCATTCTAATATCAAGCTCTCAAACTGGAAAACATATCTTTTGTTACATTTATGCGTCAGCTCTACTGGCCTAAAGGTTCTAACTAATAATGCACGAGCAGCTTTTATGTTTTGATATAAAGGTTTGCAGTGTTGTTAGGAAAGAAATTAGCATGTGCCCAGATGAACATGTAGTATGAGAGTGTGTTGTCACATGATTGTGTTGCCTATACTGTGAGAACTGCTTCAGTGTATTTTCCTCCTAAGATTCTACACAGAAGCCTTTATTTTAGCATGATTGGATTTTTGTCAAATGCTAATCTTCAGTCTGAGCCTCAGACTCTGAGGGATCATTTCAACAAAGTGTACGGAGAAAGCATTGAATGTCCACATACTTACTGTACTAGTCATTACTGGATTTCATTCTTACCAATGTTTGGGAGTCATTTCTCCATAAAATAGTCACTCCTGTTTCCTACAATGCGATACCTCTATGTAGAAAGAAAATCTATAAAGTATATTTAATCAACATGGCAACACTACATTACTATATTAGATATGTATGTTATTTAATTAAGTTATTTTCATTGTCCTTTAAATCCAACAAACATGAATTTTCAGTTCCAAGTGTTACATTTGTCAAAAGTTTCCATGCAGCTTTTAATGTAAAATGTAAATTAATTTTAAATACTAACAAATAAACCTTCTCTTTATATTTTGACTGTACATGTTCTGAAGATGTGATTTGCAGAGGATGCTTCAAAGGGGTTTCCATGTTGGCAGGTTTTCTATTCTGCACGATCTATTCCTGTATGAAATAAGAAAATGTAAACCATAATTTAAATAAATGTGTTATGCATTTAACTAACTACTAAAGAAACATGTCCATCAATTGAAACATGTAATACCAACCCTCTTCTCTTTCTGGCTCCCAGTTCCTGGTTTGGCTTTCTAACTCACTTAGCATTTCACCTAAACAACTTCAAATCTAATGGCAGGTCAGAAAGAGTTGTGAAATCAAGTTAGAAGAGAGGCTTTATTGCCCATGCTGATATCCTTGGATTTATTTTGTAGTACACAGCACCGTTACAAACAAAGGAGGTAGTTGACACGGCGTTCTCTGTGATATGCATAGACAAGAATTATGGCCACTATTACTCATTTTCAAATGTGTCAAAAGGAAATTCCAATGCTTCCTGCTTTTTGTTTGCAGTACAGTGTACAATAATATTAGTGTGCACATATAGCTTCAGCATTTTAAATATAAAACTGAATATTGAATACATAACAAAAAATTATATTTACAGAATAACATTAATAAATGCATATTTATTGTAGAGTATGCTTCATATTCGCTGTCATTTACGTTTGGCAATCTTACAAGTTGTGCTGGGTTACATAAGTGAATAATATTACATTGATTAAACCCAAAGATAATTTGTCCCATTTGACTTTACACTGTCCATTCACATTTCTTTTTTGCGCGGTTGTGCTTCTTATAAAGATGTGGCATCTTATTAACAGGCACTACGTGGGTTGAAAGCTCGCAGAGCTACACCAGCAAGCGTCCTCCAAGCAAATGTAGAGAACTTGGCAGGACAGGTTTCTGCTCTGCTGATGTATCCGGTTGCAATCCGATGGAGACGCTTTGCACCAAATGCATTATAGTGTCCAGGAAGGACTTGATCAACCTTGAAAATGAAAAACACCCATTAAATGAAATACTTCAATGAAACCAGCATATCTATGAAATGTATGTAGTCTTCTGTTTGTTACCTGTTCACTGTCCACAAGACCCACAAGACGTTCACAACTACTGACATAGTCACTCACGTGACTGTAGGGCAGCCAGTCAATCATGGCACCATCATACACTACATCTCCACTGAAGAGCAGTTTGTTCTCTCTGTCATGAAGGCAAATGCTGCCTCGAGAATGACCCGGCATGTGTAACACAGTCAACTGTCTGTCCCCCAGATTAATTACATCACCTAGACAGAAAGCAAAATATATCAAAAGGAAAACTCTCCATCTAACATCTGCTGATGGTTTTTTCTGCCAATACAACGTGTTGTCAAAGGGGCTTTGACAAGCTGCTTATGCTATGGCAAGGACTTAGATTTACTGTGAATGCTTAATAATGTCTGTCCTGAAGTTAAGTGTGTTCCCTATTATACAATTATACTTTGACATGTCTCCTGCAATTTGTAAACATATAGTCATGTTAAAAACCCTTATGATGGAAGAGAGGAGAATGTCTAAGTGCTAAGTGCCAAATAGTATTGGTTTATAAAAAACCTACAGAATCTTACATAGACTTCCTGACACTAAAATATGCCCCAGACTGATGCTCCATAACTACAACTCGTAAAATAAGAGCAGATAGAGAGCGCAGTCGAAATATAACGCTTTAAGTGTGACGCACCTTCTTGCAGTATATGGGTCGGCTGCACGGCCTTGACTTTGTAGTTCCTTGCTCTCCACCCTGGACAGGGGGCTTCTGCTATCTCTCTGTCACTGAGCCAGGTGACCGTCTCAAAATTGTCCCCGTTTGCCAAAGCCTCCACCTCTGCGCTGTGGACGCCCACCTGTTGGAACTGATGCAGGCCCCCGGAATGGTCGAAGTGGGCGTGGGTGGCAATGGCCAGCAGCGGGTTCTTTCGCTGCGGATCCTTGCCCAGAAGCCCTTTGACGTCGATGTATTCAGGTAAGCTTCTCAAGCCCAGGCCGGTGTCTATTACCACGTCCTGGTGTGTCCCCCGCAGCAGCCAGATGTTGGCCCTGTTGTCAGATTGATAAAACCGCTCCTGGATCCAGAAGAGTCCGTCCCCGAGCGATTTGTGCGCGTACCAGTCGGCCGCAGACATCCCAGTTTCTGCACCTGTCGAGGGCTGCTGCAGAAGGGTTTAGCAGTCAGGTGTTTCACAGCTGCTGCTAGCCTCACTGCTAACGGTAGTTCAGCTCATTGAGGTTGAGCGATGATGGCCGCAGACACACCCTTATGGGAGGAGCGTGAGCTCATTGGACCTAAACAAATGACGACGAAGTCAAAACCACTGCCATTGGCGGCAGTTTTGTCTAGCGTAAGCGATGGGCGGAGCGAGTGAGCATAAGCCACGAGCGTGAGGGAAACTCTGCTGTAGGACTTCCATGTGTGACTGATTAGCAAGGTGTAAGAGTTAGTATATTTATAGATATTGTTATACTTTTCAAAATAGAAACCAGTAGTTTAGGATAAAAACAATTAAAATCTATGGGGCCAAATTGACCTCAAGTTCACAGTAGAATTCAAATTTCACTACAATTCCTAGGCTCTGATCCAAGCAGAGTGAGTATAATGTTATCAGTGCAATTTCCTGTATGGAGCTGGAGCTTGTGATGTCACAATGACCGTGTACCATACACCACGTGTACAGAGCTGCTGATGCAGGTTGTGTCTTTTAATTTGCAGCCATGGCAGGCAGAGGCCGTGGAGTGGCTGCCTTCACCTTCAACGTCGAGGCTCTGGGCATCAGCAGAGGCAGCATGCCAGAGGCCAGGGTGGGGCCCAGTCCACTGTTTCCAGTAAGTAGCACAGTATTATATATCCCCACTCTAACACTAAATCCAGAGGATGGTGCGACAACACAAAAATAGAGGAGCTACTCACAAACCAAGTGAGATGGAGTGCATAATGAATTACTAGTTGGTCATTATCAACTTAAGGTTAAACTCAAATTAGCCAAAACCACTTAATTCAGTACGTAGACGTACGTACGTAAATATGTATGTTAGTTATTTTGTAATTACTTGGAATTTTAGGACTACGCTAAAACCCAGTGTCCTCACTCCTATTTCTTACTCTTTTAGTGAACGTATAGAAAAATCCTTGGGTTTTAAAGAAAACAATTTTAAAATGACTCCCTGGGCTAAACAATTTGCTAGATTAAAATGAAAATGATCAGTTCATTTTTTTGCCCTCTTGTTCTTGTTAGGGGCCACGGGTGACTGGAGCCTATCCCAGTGACTTTAGGCCTCAATTTAAATAGTTGTTAAAAGGTATTGGTGAGTGCCTTTTAATTGGTAAGAGCCAAAAAACTAACTTCAAATTGTCCAATTTGACCATGGGTCATTGTTGGTTTTCTGCTCTTTTTACATAAGTGTAAATCATGTGGGAAAATTATATAAATGGGGAAATTATACAATCTTACAATGAAACAGAATGTTACCTTTTGAGATGAAAAAGAAAATATTTAGGAAAAAGTTAATTTTCTAGAGATTTGTCATTGGTGTTACAGCCCTATAATAAATAAACAGAAGTGTATGCCTGAATGTAAAGTTATGGTGTTACACATTTGTCATTGGTGTCACATCTATTGTCATTGCTGTCACATCTATTGTCATTGCTGTCACATCTATTGTCATTGGTGTTAATAAAATATTTACATAAAAGTAAATTAAATAAATTCCATTTTGCACAACAATGTATAATAAATAATAATCAAGTAATAGAATATTTCCATTTGTGAAAAACATTGACATTTTATTTCAGTTTTTCCAGTGTGTGCGTTTTCTGAACAGACCAATGACATAAAACTCAATATACTACAAAAAAAGGAATTTATGAAATACAGAACAATATTTAGGTTGTCCCTTAATGCTAGTTGTGATGCTAATATAGTCCTGAATGTATTCTGCAAAATGTATCTAATTTTTTTTTATTTTGTTGAGTTTTTTTAACACAGAAAACAACCTTATTTTGATAATGGTCCAGTGGAAAGTCGTGTTGTTCACACAAAACCCAACTGTTCATTCCAGAACAACAAAAATTCCCAGGTTTTCATCCCTTGCCTTGTGTTTTATCTAGCACACAGACTTTAAACCTGTACCACTGAAAGGTGAAGAGGAGGACAACTATATGCTAGCATTAAAACAGGAAATGAGAGGAATAATGCAACGACGACCACACAACATCAAGCCTCTCAACAATAAGGCAGGTGAGGAAAAAATGCAACTGGGTGTGGTCTTAAATGCATACAATCTCAAACGATGTCAAATGTGTTTTTATCTCTTTGAACAGATGTGGAGAGATACACAGAGCGCTACCTCAAGAAAATAAAAGTGGAAGATGACGAATGGACTCCTGGTATAAGTTCAAAACAAAAGGGAACACAAATACATGAAGGAAAAAAACGAAACAAAAAACGGATGATTAAGAAAAGTCTAAATATGTTTGCATTTCAGAGTGGAACCTATTTCCAAAAGAATTGATGCCCCAAAAGAAGAAAACCCGTCCAAAAACAAGTATTTTAAAATTTGACCACTAAGAAAATACTAAGTGAGGCCAAATACAGAATGTCTGTTTTACGCAAACAGGTGCAAAGAAAAAAGCTGTCAAAATTACACAAAAAGACACAGAGGCAGTGCTCAGTAAATTAGATGTAAGACACACTAAATATCAGCCAGTATATAATTGCACATTAAAAGTACTGACAGCTATATTGTTATACCCAGGAATTGGCAAAGAAAGATGATGGAACAACAGAAAATTCTGACGATGAAAAGGAAAAGAAGAAAGAAAATGAAGAGGAGGAACTTGAAGAGGAGGGATTAGATGAAGAGGACATTGAAGAGGTTTAAATTAGATCTAACATTTTATCATTACAGACATTTTTATATGTTTTTATCTAACATTTTCTTTCATAGGATAATGATTACTGTGAAAGCTATTTTGACAACGGAGAGGACTTTGCTGCAGATAGCGATGAAAACATGGATGGTGAAGCAACTTATTGAGAATTTCTACTTCTCATATTCATTTCAGGTTTATCTAAATGTTCTACAGATATCCAGTCTATTACTGAATTGTTTACAGAAAGAAGTAATCCTACATTCTGCTGTAAGCCACATTCGAAATGTTTTCCGATTGCCATGTCAACACCTGTGAAACTTTAGAAATCACAGGGATGAATTAATAATTTAGAGTCAGAGTTAAAGAAGCAAGTGTAGAAGGAGATTCCCAAATCATGATCTATGAAGCTCCAAATGAGCTAATTTGTACTTTAGTATATTTTCCTTATTTGTGTGTGAGAGAGAGAGAGAGCACATGCTGTAATTGAAATGATTTAAGTATTTATTTAGTCTCAGGCCTGGACAGTTTGACATGATAAAAGGCACAAACTCTCAACATTTATTTAATAAAATATTCACTTTGAGCATTGATAAAATAAAGGACAACAAACAAACTTGAAATCTCATCATTACAAGATGTAAAATACTGTATGCATTCAGGTTAAAACGTTTTCACTTTTCCTTAGGCACATGACAAATGACCCATGTTAATTTTCACCACAGAATACTGACTGTTGGATGATGGAATTAAATGTATATAAATTAAACTGAAATAGTTTACCTTTCAAATGGATAAAAAAAAAGGTACACCATATGTATGGAACAAAACGGTCATCAAACCAGAATTAAAAAATAAACACAAGTAAAGCAATCTGACTTTGAAAAAGATTTCTCTAAAAATATTTACCAGTTATGGAGAGAAAAAAAAACACAGGAAAAATAATTCCGATTGGAGTAAGTGACGATGCTGGAAAAAGCCTAAATGTTTAATTTCCACACCCTTAGCCCTAGAGTGAAATCTTATTGCAGTCACTGTAGACAGATCCTAATGGCAGGAAATGGCCAAAATGTTTTACCTGCCGGACAGTATAAGCTCTAGTTACGTATTCAAGTTCTCATGATCACTTTCTTTGTGACGTGGTACATTTCCATCAACAATATTTCTGTCAGGGGGCTTGTGATCAGCCACTGCATCTTGATTAAGATTTAAATGAATGTCCAAATCTTTGCCATTGAATTGTCCTTGAGGCATATCATGATTAGTTTGAGTAGGATTACCATGATGACTTACATCCGCTTTCACAAGAACCTCATAGTACAGCAAATAAAACACAGGAGTAATAATGCCAACAAACAACATGATGGCAACAGCTGTCCACCATCTCATGCCCCAATCTGCCCCATAATATGGATCCTTTCTTTGAGCTGGCTTGTACTCCACTTCCGCCTGCAGAGGCTGCAGAGTCAAAGAAGACACAACCTGGTTGAGGTTGTTCCGTGAAGGATTAGTGGACTTCACCAGCCGCTCTATGTCTTTATCTTTCTCCAGGAGAAATCCTTCTACACTGTCAGTGGAGGAGGACGAATCTGTTGAGGATTCCAGAGGAAGGGCAGTTGAAGGAGAAGTCTGGGGCTGATGCCTAGCACCAGGAGAGGAAGATGGGCCTGGTGCACCCATGTGAGTCTCAGTAAGGATGCTAAAACGCTTCACTGGAATCTTAATTGAACGAAGAGCAAAAAAGTCTTGTTCTTTCAAAAGGTTGTTAGCTCGTTTAATATCAGCAACCTGAAAAAGAGTCACAACAACAGTGTCGGCAAATAATGTCATTTTAGCAATACATTATATTGGAGCATACAGAAATACACACAAAACATGTTGTATCAAATACATGTAGTGAAGCAAATAACAATATCACTTTACCGTGCAATGGTATTGCAGAGCAATACTGTTGAGTGTATCTCCCTCTTTAATGTCTTTAACCAGATATATGATATCATCCATCTTTTCTCGAGAAGTGCTTCGACGCAGTCGTTCTTGACCTCGAGGCCGCAACTCGTAGTTCTCACCGTCCTCCTCTGACATGTCATTCTCTGAGCAGCTGTTTGTGAACAGGTACGTATGGCCCCCGTTTGAAGGATGCACCATAGTGGCTGCCTGTAGGCCGTAGTGCTGGCTCCGAGACATTATTTTTCTATGAAAGAAAAACATGGGTAATTCTTTGTCTGATCCATGAAACCTCTTCTCTCAGCACATTAAATGTTTGTATACTGTCCAGAACACAATTACCGTATTTTCCGGACTTTTAGCCGCTCCCCTATATAAGCCGCATTTGCTCTATTTTTAAAAAAACGATAATAAAACAATACATAGGCCGCACCTTTTGTATAGGCCGCAGAACTCTTTCCTTGACTTTTGGCATCGCATGAGCTCTCCCCGCTGTCCCCTCCGTCCCCTCCAGCGTCTCACCATACATTCATTGATGTTAAGCTTGCGTGCAGCCGCGCGGCTTCCTAGCAAGATCGATGGCCTTCAGCTTAAAACTTGCTTCGTACGAACTTCTTCGTTTGGGTTCCATAATGATGGGGCAAGAATTTGAAAATAATTTATAGTTGGTAATTTGTCGTCCGTGTTCTATTTGCTAGCTGAATAAAAAACAACATCTGCTTTTTTGCTTAACTGTAGTTTTTTTTTGTAGTTTTAAACCACAGAAAAGCCGCAGCCTCTAAATAAGCCGCATCTCAAAACATCTGACAAAAGCCTCTAAATAGCGGCTTATAGCCCGCAAAATACGGTATTCGATTCTTAAATTAGTTGACGTTTCATTAATTACATTTCAATAATCAATTAGTTACTTATTCTAGCTATACTATCACAGTCTACAGCCACCGCTTACACGCGGGGGCATCCCCCTGCTCTCTCTTAGGTATATGACAGGTTCTCATGTTTTGACAACAAGTCCCTGTGGTAAATATTTTTTGTAGTTTTTATATAGAATTACAGGAAGTGGAGGAGTTGTTGTTTCAATTTTAATGGCAGTTGGCAGCCGAAAGGTAAATTTACCGCCACCTACTGTAGTTGTATGTCTTCAAAGTATGTGTTTTACGCTATACCGTTAAAAAAAATAAAGAAAGAGAGAGAAAGAGAGCCATATTGGAGAAAAACAGGATAAATGTTTGGTCGAATCTTAAATATTAGTGTAGTTTAATTGTTATATGGACTTTAAGTGACAACTCAATAATTTTCTCACTTTTTCAGTTTCTCTTAAATTATGTGAGCATCCAGAGAAATAAATACATAAACATATTTGCTGTACTTAAACATATTACGTCTTCTGACATTTTAATCATGTATTTGAAAACACCAAACACATTACTATAATTATAATCATCAAGAATAGTTTCCCAATATGAAAGAGTATGAGTTGAATGAACATCCAGCGTTACGAGTCAAGGTCCTTCTTTTACGCAACTTTTGCTATCTCAAAACTGGCTGAACTGTGGATCTTACTTAATTGAACATCTGATAATGAGATAACACAAAGTACCATATGGTCGAAATCTGCCAATGAAACCATAAGAGAGACATGTTTGTACTGGGATTATTCTCTGTTCATCTGGTGACAGTCAGTGACAACCTTTGCGGATCCACGTATTAGACACCTGTGACATTTAATAACATATACCATTTACTTCACGCAAATCATGTCTTTTTAGCATGTAGCAGTTGCCTAACAAACAGTGATGACCGCTACAACAATATGACAATATTGTAGGATAAAACAATTAACCGTGTGTTAGAGCGAAATGGAGTTGGATTATATACTTTATTCAAATTAGATCTGCCAGTTATATAGTTAGCCAAATTAAAGTCTGCGCATGCTAACTAAATGCTAGGAAGAAAACACGTATGATTTTTGCCTTGTTGCTGTAATTTCATTTTATTCCAAGTCCAACACTATCCGTACATGGCTGTCAGAAACCTCACCTGTTAATGTGATCACTAGTTTGTTAGGAGAGTTGAGAAATACCCATGACTTTCCACAGAATAATCCACAGGCTCACCTCTCCGCGGTGGCATACCTGCTGCTAACGACTTCTTGCTAATGCTAGAGCTGCTACTCAATGCCCAAGCCACGTCAACAGACTGTGCGTCATGACGTAGAACAAATGACACGAGTGCAATAACTCATTTGGGTCAGCAGATGGCGTAAGAACGCAATTCCAGAGGTCATGCATATGCGGGTGACATCCATGGAGTAAACAGTTTTCTCCGACTTTTTTTTTTAAGATGTCGGGTACAGACTAAATATTTAGCAGAGTTGTAGACCTTTATATTTGATATTAGTCTGAATCAGCTCATTAACATTTTAGTGGTATTTTCAGATCTTACAGGAGAAAATATAATTGCTAACCATTGACTCCCATGCATTTTGGGTCAAATGCAGAGGACAAATTACCCTAAGGGTACAATATTGTGTACCTTAACCTTAACCGTAACGTTTTTTCCTCTCACCACTAAAATTCAGAATGCTGTGATGCAGTCGTCCCAAACGCCAAACGATCGTTGTGTGTCAAAAACATATTTAGCTGCGAAGGGGAAAAAACAATAACATGTATATTTGAATAAAAACGTAACATGTAGGCGTTAAAAATTAAAATTAAAAAAATGGTGTATGTGGCAATAAAAGTGTATGTGGTTGTTTACTTTAAATACTTTTGCATGGACTGGAAGCCTGGACCGAGGTTGGAAGTACTTGAGTACCCTTTCAAGAAATTTTATTTCTTGGAGTACTTTTGACACAATACTCCTACTTGAGCAACAATTTAAAAGTAATGTTAAACTGTTAAAGTAACAGCACTCTTACTTGAAGTGTTATTACGATTTGAACATTTGTGTTTTTGCATCACTTCATATATAATTTAGTTAATTTTTGTGTAAATCCTTCAAAATATCAGGTTATATCAAATAAAATAAATCAAGTTACGCCCGGACAGTTACTTGGACCACTATTTAGTGCTTCTGCATGAGTATTATTTTTTGCAGTGATTGTACCCTAATTACTTGAGTACATTTTTTGGACACTACCCACCTCTGAGTCTGGATCCGATCGGTGTCCGGTTTCCAACGCTACCGGTCTGCACGAGGCTGCTTCAGCCAGTTTTCTACGCCCTCATACTTGGAACACTTCAACTTTCGTCGATCTTCCAGACGAGGCGCAGCGAGACTCGGACCGCTTCTCTGTCGGCGCACGTCACGGAGAGGCCGCAGGCACCTCGTATCCAGTTGGTGGCGCTGTCTGCTACCCCTTTTAAACTACTCCGGGGAGACAAATGGGATTAAAACGTCCAGTGTGATTAGCCAATGCCGGGAGGACAAGCAGGAGCGCTGAAGAAGCTGTAAAGTACTTCTTCTTCAGAGCCCACAGCCTCAAGCGTCCGCACATGGCCACCGCAACTGCGCGCAACAGAGTGCACGCAAGAGGAGCCGCAAACAAGTAGCGGGATTGTACATTTCTGCGCGCGTAGTCTGGGAAATGATACATGCTTTATCGGATGTTGTTCGCAGCACACACTTCCACAGCGAGACTATATAACTGGGTGTTAATTGGACACACTTGACGGTTTTGGGAGCGCGTATCGATGGTTTCCTCAAAACTGGACATTTAGATATTTACTTTGGACAGAGCCAAGCAAGGTGTCAGGTAAGTGTCATTTAGCGTGTATTTTTCAAAACATTATCTTCACCGGGAAAGCGCAAACGTATGGCAAAAGATGCGAAAGTTTAAGGTCATTCGGGGATGCCTGATGTTGTCCCGCTTAAAAACCGTTGAGTCCACGGTTCAAATTCTAATAATTGATTTTCTTTATTGTCAGTGTTCGTGTGTGGACAACTATGTGACTCTAGAGCAAAGGGATGAGACCAAAATAAAGTAGCGCCATCGATACAGGCTACGGACCGTGTGCACTACTATCCAGTTATTTAAAACAGTGATTAAACACGACTGATCACTGCTCATTTCTTTGTGGTCTGCGCCAAACACCCCCGTCTTGGCCGCTCATAAAAATGAGATGCCTAAATATTGATTCAGCTTGATCAGTAAATGAATGGTCGGGCCCATTGAAGATGAAGACAAACGCTTCCATGGTTACAGGCTGGATCTCCATCGTGATTACGGCGCTTTGTCTGGACTTCTCTCTCCCCCTGAAATAAAACAACAACTCAGAGGGAACTGCCCCACATGGAGCTGGGGAGAGCAGCCCCTAAAGTCTCGCTTGCTAATCTATAGGCTTACTCCAGACATAAGTAATCTGGCACACTTTGTGTTGCGCACATGTGCTGCAAGTGTTAAATAAAAGACTGTTGCCTGTAGCTGCATTGTGCCCATGTTTTCCTGCATTTTATAGCTCAGAGAACCGGTGGAAACATGTTCACCATGTAGTGTGCAAAAAAAAAAGAATATGCAATACATTTATTACAATTTATCAGCATATGTAGTATTTATTTGTCGTCGAATCTGTGTTGTAAATTGTGTTTTGCAGGTTTGAAATGAATAACAAACAAACATCTCACAACAGCACCTGGGCTATTAGCTATAAATGTATTTATTTTGGTATTATCCGTGAGGCCTTAGCAGTTCTCCATTACATTGAATAGAAGGAGATTACTAAAATGTTTTACTGTTCCTCAAATGAATGTTCTGTAGAAAGTTTCATATAGGCCTGAGATGATGATTGGTTTAGTTTATTCCACATTGAATGTGCCTTTGATCGGGTGATAACTCATATAGTAGCTCTACCTCAACATCAATTTGTCACCCCAGAGTTTGCAGACTTGGGTTGGCCCTGAGCCTTAAACTCAGAGCTGGGGTCCTTTGTCTGTCAGTGTTTATGTCATTGCCTGGCAGGGGTCAGCCCAGTCGCCTGTGTGGGGGTCTGAGTGTGATTCACGGGGCGGAAACTGTTTTATAGCCTGCCTCTTGCTGCTCCTGTCTTTTCTTCTAATGTTTCACACTATAAAAACAAGCACTGCCATAAACTTCCCTTCTGTGTTCAGATTAATGACATTTTTGCTGATTAAACAGAGGCAAAAGCAGCCGCTTTGCCATTGTGTGCACTTGTTTGCATCAAGCAAAGTAAGTGCAGCAGATGTGTCTGTTTGAGCTTCCTGTCAAGTGTTCAGGGTTTGATGCTCCAAAAACTTCAGTCAGGATTTGTTGAGACCCCAAGCTCTGACCTTTAAGCATAACTGTGAAATAGACCAGTCATTGATTTGTGTCTTTGCAATAACTTCCCATTAACACTGTTTTCCAGCTTTTTAAAACAACTGTTACTCTTTTATAATCTTATGTATAAATGCAGACGGTGAGTGGCTGGGCAATATCACATCCTTCATGATATATCAATATATATTTTGACATGATATTACATTTCAGTAGCCTATTGTGACATACAGTCATTTGCGTATACACTGCAGCTACTGGTTATACCTAAAGCAGCTTGTACTGTCAGTGAGGGCTATGCAGGGGCTAAAAGTTGAATGAAAAAATATTTGTGGAGGGGAAGGAGAACTATAACTTATACCTTAAATTATAACTTAGATATCTTAGCAATGTGAAGTATTTTTTTCTATTTTTTCTATGTTCGTCACTGTGTAACATGCAGTGTAGCCAGTGGATCCGTGGCTTCACAGATCACTAACAATCCTGAGGTCCGTGTAGTGACAGGCCGACCCCTCTGTGCCCCAGGGAGGCTTCAGTACAGTTGGTCTTGACCTCTCATATGTAGGACACTGCCACATTGTTGTCGTTATTTTATGGACGCTGCTGTGAGACCACCTGCAGCTTTCTGAGATATGTGGCCTCTGACATTAGGTGACGTTTACGAAGCTTGAGGTCTGAACTGTGATCATGGCTTTTTTGTACCTTGTCTTTAAGTAGTTACTATATAGTCAACTTTTTTTGTGTCTTCTCTCTTCTTGATCCCCACCTCAATACGGCACGCTACTGCTCAAAACTGAGGAATCCATTTAGCAACTTAAAACATATCATTTAGATTTGAACTATAATCTTTTAGGACTACGATAGGAATAAAAGACACATCCCTGCCTCCGTAATCCTTTTCCTCACAGTGCCTTTGCTGTCTGGCCTTCAGTTGTATAATGCGTTTTGTGTTTTCACTGCCTTTTCTCATACTGTACTAAAGCCGTGTGTCCTTGTTCAAGAGTGATAAAGGCACAAAGGGACTGTGAATAGGATGGTTTGGATTCAACTGGAGAAATGACCAGCATGACAAAAAGCAAGAGTAGCCGAAGGATTGAGATCTTGCCATGTTAAAAATGCACACAAGACACAAAAAGACACAAAAGCCTGCTCCTTGAAGTTGTATGCTGGTCAGTGAATCGTAAAGTCCAGCTTCTTCTCAAGTGAAAATACGCCCCCGTTCTGGTTTGTTTCTTTTGAAATGCAATTAGCATTTCATCCAAGCCCTACTGGTTACATGCAATGAAGTAATGCCCTTTTTAATTTGGTCCTTTGGTCTGCGGGGCACTGGAGAGCTCAACCTCATTTTATGCTCAAAAAGTGCTTTTCTGCCTGTCTACATTTCTGCCATACAAGCTTATCAGTCGGAGTACAAAGAAACTCCATTGGAACTACTTCTTTGTAGGCTCAGGTTCTTCCCACTAGTTTCTGAAAACCCTTGAGTTGACCCAATTGTGTTTTCTAAGTCTGACCTCAGCCGCCTCATGCTCAGACGGTTGAATGTTGAGTTTGTCTGTCAGTGATTAAAAGACAAGCATCATGCGTTCTTCTTTTACATTCAAAGAGTTTTGGATAATAAACTGACTCTGCAGTACAATTCTTACTTCATCAGGTCTGGACTTGAAAGTCTATCCAACTGACTGACCCAATTTTGTCTGATGTAATGATGTCATATGTTTTAGTTGTAAAATTCCCTTTTATAGTTTATATTATTTTTTGTGTTGTGAGAATATTGACTGATCTAAAAATACCAAGAGAACAACATTTAAAGTGTAATAATGAATGAGCTCACCCAGCATGACTGGTTTATGAGATATTGTCCCAGAAATGCAGACAAAGAGGTCCGAGCTGTCACCAAAGTATGTGTAACAAATATTTGGTTTTGTTAATATATTGCTTGTCACTGAAGAAGTAACCCACAATACAATTAGGATCATGTCGTCCCTGCTCCTACATTTGGGGGCTACTTTGTACCATCCAAAGAGTGGCCTTACCAACTTGACAAAGCCTTATCTCATCACATCTTGAAAGCTAAGCAGGGGTGGGCCTGGTTAGTACTTGGATGAGAGATTGTTGGAATTCCAGGGGCCACAGGGGGCGGTAGTGAAAACTGTCATTGTGTTCATGGGCAAGACACTTCACCCACCTTACCTCCTGTGTCCATGCATACAGGTGTATAAAAGAGAGTATGTTTTGTGTGAAAAGGACTACAGATGGAAAGTACCCATGGCTACAATCTGGCATGTTTACAGCACGTGTGTCATGTATGTTCGTTAACACGCACTGTCCTGACGGGGGAAAAAAGAAAACATTCTGGCGACTGTAAAATGCATGAATGTGAAAGTGGTTGCTTGCTTTGTTTTGGGTTTACAACCCCCCATAGGAAGCAGTCAATTCCTGCCGGTATCAGACCTATCGCGATAATATGTCTTAATCAAATTTTATTATAGCTCTTAATATTTATTTGTGTATCTTTTTTGCATTCGTGGGAGACGCTTTATTATATCTTTTGTTGTTGTGTGAACATTTTGAGCTATGTACTTACCATCTATGACTGTTGATATAACTAAGTTTGTTTCTGCCATTTCCTTTGCATCTCCCTTTCTAAATGCTGTTAAGAACAGCACAGCTGTCATTTGGAAAGGGGTTCGTCCTTATTGTGTCAGTGGCATAGAGTAGTTTCAGTATGATCGTTTATGGTGATATTTTCTGTTTTTTTACTTGTCATTGTGAAAACCCTATAGGATGACTTTAATGTGGCATCAATGTTGTTTTGATAGGCAAGTTGGTTTCTATGGTAAATATTTTATGAGATTGTCCTTAGAAAATAAACAAATGTACTAATATCACTCTTATTTGGGGATTGTAATGACAGAGCAGATGTAGTCTATTTGTGGCCAGTCTGACTCTAGATTGTTGTCCAGAGCTGTAAAATTGATAAATGAGCTCCCACTTCAGGCCTCCCAGACTCGAACTACTACATGTATGTGTGTGTGAGAAGCAGTCTGCCAAATAATACCACAAGTTACTCACCAAGGGCGTCTCTGGTGCAGGGAAGCCTCAGGGCAGGAGTCCCACATGGGAAAGACCAAGATTAAGAGGCAGTAATCCCACACAGTCACTCCCAAAAAGGAAGTAAATGTATTTCTTTACACTCTTAACAATGTGGTGGACTCTAATTTAAAGGATGAATAAATAGCTCATTCCTCCTGGCTTTAAGGCAATGGAAAGTAGTCGCTTATTTGCCTCATATGTCTAATAAAATTCAATAGGCAGCCTTACTGTGTAACCCAATACCACCATGGTCTCTCTGTATCAGTCCTTTCTTTTTTATTTTTATTTTTATTTATTTTTATTTTTATTTTTTTTATTTTTTTTATTTTTTTATTTTTTTATTTTTTTTTTATTATTATTATTATTATTATTATTATTATTATTATTATTATTATTATTATTATTTATTTGGTCAACCAGATTTCTATTCAAAGACTTTAGGACTTTCTAGGAACAAAGGTTTCACTTTTCTAATAGATAGATCAATGCAAGCTACAGTAGTCAGTGTAGATCAGCTGTCATGGCACTTTCTATACGGTGAATCTCACACACTTAGGATCCTCCAAATGTTAAGTCTTAGGTAGACAGTGAATAATTGATGTTAAAGATTACGACTAAGAGAAACTCTAGAGGCATCAGTGGTGAACACTGACCCCATGAGCAGCCCTGCAACTTGACACTATACTTTGACACCTCTGACTGGGACATCTAAAAAAGGGCCATGTTAAGATTTTAGTGAGCCAGGATCCTAACGTCATTTAGATATATCCGTGAGGCGATGGGGACAAAGCAACATGCCACCAGAGATGAGCTTTTGTCCTCACTGCAACTTGTCATTGTACCTCTCAGGTTTTCTCCTGCTGGGAAGGCTGCCTACTCATGGGCTATCCATCACTGAGATAATGGTCCTGCACAGAAGCGAACGTGAATGTATGGGAAGTTTTCCAGCAATACAATAAAGAAAGACTTGTTGCAATGACAAAGTTAACACAATATTCCACACACAATCATCACTAGTCATCTCCCTTAGTTTGCATTAAATTTTAACATATTTATCTGTATTCAGTATCAATCCATTGTGGGTGTGTGTTTTGTGCCAAGGCACTCACTGTCAGAGGTCTGAGCCAGGCCCTGCATGTCCTCTCTGGTGTGGCAGACAGATCCTTCTTAAACTCCTGTTGTGTCTGGCGCAACACGTGACACTTGAAACTCTCATTGAAGACTGCAGCACCAATGAGACTTGTGCCATATTCACAGCAGTGAATTTCATTTCATTTTTGCTTGGACTGCGTTTCAATGTAATGCAATGACATTTCTAAAGATCTTCAGGGTACTTTTTGAATCTCTACCAAAGCATAAATGAATGAGAAACTGCCCTGTAGCAGCTGTTGCTTTTTGCTCCATTGTGTCCCGGTCTGCCATTTTCCCAGATGTAGATACAACCAGGTGCACCATAAGCCTTGACCAAAGTGGATTTGTGCTGTGTAAGGCAGCAGGATCAAACACTTCACTTCCTTCTATTTCACTCAGGGTTTGTGCTGCTCTGTGCAAAACATTCTCCATCTCAAAGAGGAGTAGAGTGAATAACAGGATTTATTCAGCTCTGCCCTCTGCTCTTTGTCCAGTGACAGACACACCTCTTTTCCCATTGGCCTTTCAGTCTTTACCCCCATAGTCCCCTATGCGGGGCACCCACTCCAAATCCCTTTTTGATAGATTTTACAGTCACACACTGTTGATGTTATGTGGCATCACTAACTTCATACAATGGTAAATTCAAGTTCATTCAAAAGCCAAATATTTATAACAGTACTAAGACATATAGCATTTCAAACCTAATTTTTATTGTAAAACATTCCTCAACTTATAAAAAATTGCAAACAGAATTATTTTATTCACCATTATGTTCTCTTTCAACCTTGTAATTACTTATACGTAAGTAGCTTACTGTGGCAAGAATGTGTAGTACGTTGATTGTGAATGGAAGAAGCTTGGGCGAGGCCCACCCTCCCCCTTTCTTAACCAATTGTCATAAAATAATGAAAGGATAAAATTCAGATTTCTCTGATGAATATGTACTTTCTATTATGTCATTTTTTGTCTTGTGTAGGAATGCTTCCTGTCCTTCTGCTTCCTGGACTGATCCTGGCTCTGTCCTTTGCTGGCACTTCATCTGCGTCAGCCACACTCAAGTTCCTGGAGGAGACAGTGAATGTGGTCAATGAGAGTTCGGACAGTGTGATCAGACTGACCGTAGGGAAGGAGGGTGACCCCATAAATGTGACCGCTTTGGTTCGAGTATGACAATTTAATACTAAATACATAATACCAACATGTACTCTCCTGTCAGGTAATCTCAATGGTCCAATGTAAATGTACTTTTTTTTTTACTGTAGCTGGAGGGAGAAGATACAGGGGATTTTATAGACCCAGTGCGTCCAGTCATTTTGACGGCCAATGAATCCAGGAAAATCATCTTCATTTCTGTGAAGAACGATGACCTCCCAGAAGCAGATGAGACATTTACATTTATACTTGAAATTCAGGTGAGTGTCCAATATCTAAGACATGGGCCCACTGCTTCAAAGAAATACAGTTTGCGTTTCTTAACAATAATAGTGATAATGCCTTGGTTTTATGTTGTACACGCAAAGTCACTTTACAATATCATTCCTTTGGCCCCTTCATTCCTTGCCTTGGTTTGTGGTGAAATCAATTTGTTAGACAAATCAGAGAAACATTTGAGTCATATTTCAATTAGGAATTTATTAATACCGTTCTGAATCCAGAGAAACCAACAAGCTCTGCCGGCATTTTTGAGTGATATGTAGGGCTGATTTTGATTATTATTATTATTTTTTTTAAGGTCATCCACTCATCCATTAACCTGATTTACCACAATGAGGATTAGAAAGCAGTGTAGTCCAATTTTGGGTAGTTCCCTCTTTGAACAAATAAAGCTTTATGTATATTATTTAGGCAGCTGGTTTCACCCAAACGAAATTTGGGCAAATATCGGCCAGATAACTCAGTCAATCTTTAATTTCAATATGAATTTGTATATTTAATTAATACCAAAATAATTGGTCGAAAGGGTATTGTATATAAGCTGCTTTTGTGCACCAGCTGCAGTTGTGTGGTGTCTGCGTTTTGTATAAATACGTTATTTGTCCTTCTCATGGTGTTTCCATAACAACCAGAAATTCCTTATACCAAGCAACAATCTCCATGGCTCGTAGTATTTAGTTGTCAAAGTTGATTGATGATCTTATAATTTTTTTTCCAATAAAGCTCAAGTTACTGACTTCAAAGTATACTGGAGTTCAAAACAGCTGAATAAATGTGTGTGTGTCTGTGTGTGTCTGTGTGTGTGTGTGTGTGTGACAGTGTGTGTGTGTGTGTGTGTGTTTGTGAAACAGTGTGTGTGTTTACCTGTATAGTTCAACGAAAGCCCCTTAAAAGAAAATCCATTGTAAACTGATACATTTTTGTGATGAATCTGTAGCTCAAACTCTAGGTTTCGAGTCACTTTAAACTCCAGTAGAAAGTACATTTATTTCGGCTTTGTGCCAAATTACAGAACACAATACAAAACCTCAAGAGGTTTCCCACTGAGAGGCGCACTAATAACTGGACTGTGACCAGTACTTCCTGTCTCTGTGCAGTCTCATCAGGGCACCTCTGTGGGAATGCAGAAAGGGAGTGTAGGACAGGACACAGCAGACATTCAGTAATGTTTGAGTTTTCAGATATTAAAGAGTGAAACTTTGTAGTATACTATAATAATGTACTGTATAACCTACAGACATAATCATTCTTGTTTTCAGGACTCTTCTAATGGCGTTATTGTCGGACTACCTAATAAAGCCACAATCACCATTCTCTCCAATGACAATGCCTTTGGAATTATATCCTTCAATTCTGTAAGTCATAATTCACTCATAATTACACACAATGCAATATTAAATAATATGTTTGTACTGTTGTGTTGTGCCTCTCTTTATTTTTCTCAGACAGAGGAATTAGTGGTCACTGAACCCAGAGGAAGAAACCTCAGCGTGCCTTTGACACTGGTACGACAAAAGGGAACATACGGCACTGTGACCGTTTCATTTGCAGTGATCACTGTCAACACTAATCGTGCCAGTGATGACTTAAGTCCAGACCGTGGAAACATCACTATCCCTGTGGGACAATCCTCTGTGCAGTTCAGCATCATCATTAAAGATGATCAGGTGCAACTGAAACTCGTCAAACTACATTCATGGAAATGTCCAATATTTAACACAGTATGTTCTTGTTTCTACTGTTTCTTTGCATTAGGACCCTGAGGATGATGAGGTGTTTTTGGTCAAGCTCACAGAAGTGGCAGGGGGCGCTCTCCTGGGTGAAGCCAGCACTGTCCAGTTGAGGATTCTGCGCAATGACAGTCCACTGCGTTTCTCACAAACCTTTTTGACTTTTCCGGAGTCTGCGGGAGTGATCGCCCTCAACATCACACGTGGGCAAATGAATGAAGATGAACCACTTGTTGGATCCTTTGACTCAGAGGTGACATTTTAGCCTAGTGCCCTAAACTAATAATATCATCCATTACATTACTGCTTTTAACTAAACAACATCTATTTTTATCACCAGGTTTCTATTGATTACATGGTGGTACAAAGTGGTGCCATACTTGGGCTTGACTTTGTTGACCTGCAGCCTGTAAGAACTGTGACTTTTGCACCTTTTGTCAACAAAACTAGTCTCCTTTTCAATATTAGCGATGACAAGGATCCAGAAATTGCAGAATCCTTCCACATACAACTGTTAAAAGATACTATCAGAGGAGATGCGGTTTTAGTGTCACCTTTTGAGGTGCAGGTCACTATTGAGCCGAATGACAAAGCTTTTGGGGTCTTGTCACTCAGCAGCAGTGTCGTCATACAACCACTTATTATAGATGAAGACCTCACAGCAAGGTAGAAAAGGACTATGAAAATCACTGTTATACTCGATTTTGTCCACTAATTGTCATTGTTTCATCTAGATTTGAAGGGATAGTCGTTGTGAGAAATGGGGGCAGCTTTGGTAATGTGTCGGTCAACTGGTCGATAAGCAGAAACTCCAACTCTAGCGTTCCTGTGTCTGAGGATTTGAGACCTGATTCGGGAACTTTAACCTTCACTGCTGGACAAGTGACAGCTGTGATTCCTTTAAACATTGTGACCGATGATGTACCTGAAGAGGCAGAGGCATTTTTGTTCAAGTTACTGCCAAAATCTGTCACTGGGAACGCAGAAGTTGATGAACCAATGGAGGTATGTATGAACTGGACATAGCTGCATCTGTTTGGTGGGTGCTCACTGTGAGGTATACTGGCAGGCTTTCACATTATGAAAGAGACATTGTGTTGTGGGTGATGCATTTAGGTTGAGGAAACAGACCTGCTCTGTGTGTGGGGGTGATTATATGAATCCCTGTGTGGAAATGCCTACATATGTGTGAAGACGTCGGATAGATCTGTCCTCTTGATTCAATAGCCTGGGATCAAGTCAGGCTTTAAGTTACACACAGACTATCCCAATTTAGCTTTATGGAAAGTGTCTAGGACATGTCTCTGTAAAATATACAGCTTTAAAACACGAAGATGTTTAGGTCCCCTGACTGTTAGTAATGCTAAGAAAAGGGGAGAATGTGTGGTTTAAATTAGGGTTCTGAGCTGGGCTATTCTTGTGATACTATATATTTTAAGTGGCCATAATAAACACTTTGTAACAGGAAAACAGCATACAAGCAAACCCCAAAGTGCGTTGATGGAAACTCTGATGTGTTATTACCAACTTACAGGATAAAAATACAGCATTTTCTCTTTTAAGCACAGTAGAAAATTTGTTTTCTAAAATCTTGTACGCCACCGCTTTTGTACAGCATGCGTATCTTTTATATCAGCGTATTATACATGTTCTGTTTTGTATGTATTGTTGTACTGTTGACCTCAGAGACCACATAATCTTATTTGTATACCTTTCATTATTGATTTGACATTTTATTTTTCACAATTTTTCCTCAGATGGTGTTTTACATCCAAGACAGTGACGATGTCTATGGTTTTTTTCAATTTGATTCAAACAAAGAACAGAAGATCCAAAGCCTGCCTGAGGGACGATTCTTGTCCCTAAACCTGTTGCGCAGTGGTGGCACTTTGAGTGCTGTCTCCATGACAATCACAGCTCTCTATATTCCTGCTGGTCCAATAGACCCAGCTCGGGCGAAAGACCAGGTCTTGAATGTCAGCAGGACTGTTAATATTGTCTTCTCCAGTGAGCAGAAGGTCCATGTGACTTTGCCAATCAGAAATGATGCTTTTCTGCAAAACGGCGCTCACTTTTTTATAAAGGTAACTTAACACGCCCTAGGTTCATTTACAATAGTGGGTTATCTTACCATTTATTGTAGACCAGCAACACTTTAGTATTAAGTGCCGTCCAAAGTACCACTCTAGGCCCAAGTGCCTAATTAGCATGTGTGACCCACTGGCGCGAAAATCTGGCATGTCGGTATTGGAGCTCCTGATGAATAAACATGAAAGAACGTCTGACTCCTGAATGAGTTCATATTGTTTTTTCAAGGTAAACATCTTGTTTTCTTTTTTAGCTGGATTCATTACAGTTGGTGGACATCAAACCTTCTATACCGTCTAGAAGCCCGCGTTTCGAGGGGCCGCTCAATGTGACTCTGACCATTACATCTGACATAGCCAATGGAGAAATCGGTTTTATAAGTAACAGCACAGTGGAGGTGTTTGAACCAGAGCACAGTAACAGCACAATGGTAAGTTCATTATGTTTGTCCAGTAAAGTGTTAAATTGTGTCTAGACAGATATACAGTTGTGTCTAGGCATATAAAGTCCAAAAAGTATTACCACACAGAACATAGACCTCTGACAAGGCACTGCTGGCACAGAATATTTATCCTTCCAAGCTAACACCTAGACTCAAAACACATAGAGTATTTCAAATCATTTGGGACAAGAGTGGCTCAGGTGATCATCTAATTGTTGAAAGTCTTTGAATTGACCATTGAAAAAAATGGAAAAAATTGAAAAAAAATCTTCCCCCACCTCTGATTTTGGTGAGTGATTTGTGGTGGCCTTTGGACCGTGCTTAAAACAGAACTGTATACTGTATATACTGTAAGAGCAGCCAGAAAAGACACATTTGTCATTTGGGTGCAATATTGTTCAAATAATCTTCATAATTGTCTTTTTAGGTGACCCTTCCTCTACGCCGCGATGGGACAGATGGTAAAGCTGAGGTGTTTTGGAGTCTGCGTCCCATTGGTGCTAATGCTAAAGATGTCACGACCAGTGACCTAAGACCTTTTAACGGGACAGTGGTTTTCCTTTCTGGACAAAGCGACGCTTCAATCAGCTTCACTGTTTTTGCTGACGATATCCCTGAAGTGAACGAGACTTTGCTGATCACTCTTGATAGGTACGTATATAAAGGAGGTTATATTTGCCGTGTGTGTAATGTATATATTTTAGAGTTGTTAGGGAGCTCAGACTTTGTTGTAATATTTCTTTGGAGGGCTCATGTACACTAATCAGGGAATTTGATCTGAAAGGTAAGATTTATTGCTATTGCAGGTTGTATTTCTATTTCACAAATAACAAAACAAAAAAAAGGAACAAGAAATACAATTTTAAGCTATAAAAATAAAGTATAAATTAAAGTATAAGTTAATACAATTACTAAAGTATGATTGCAAAATATAGAATATGGACGAAGCTATAACTAGTCCTTAATACTCAATGTGATTCCCAACAATTAGCTAAAAAAAATAGCAAGTGGTCTTACATGTTCATCAAGTTGTTTGTGATTATGTGAAAATAATCACTTAGTTAATTAGCTTTTTATGGTGGGTGAGAGCATTTGTTTTAGCTCTGATGAGAATGCCGGCTTTCTCTCCCCCACACATCTTTGTAGGGTGGAGGCTGCACGTTTTACAGTGTACTTTGGGTAAGTGCAGATTGAGGGGAACCTGCTTCTTTTATGTGGTGTGAATCAAGACCTTGTTTTGCCGAGAAGGGCCCACTTCAAGAGCTGTGTTTGCAGTGGCGATGGGGCAAAGGGGATGGGGTTTTAATGTGGTGTGTGAAAAACAGCTTTTCTGAGATAAGTAGAATTCCTTCCTTTTGTGTTGTGACTTACTTTGCTTGTTTTGTTTTTTTTTAAATTCATGCTTGTTTTTTTTATTCATGCTTGTTTTTTTTACTGGTGCTTGTTTTTGAGATATTTCTTTAGAACTTTTTTTGGAAACACAATGCCCTGGCATTTTGATTGACAGGTTAATGAAAGTGGATTTACCAGCAGGACTTCGTCTTGTGAATTCAAGAATGCATTGACCATTTTAAATTAACCAAAATGTTGTTCCCATAATATCCAATTTATAATGGCATTGGGGGATGCAGTAATACCCATATGTTTGTTTGTTTGTTTGTTTGTTTGTTTCTCAGGACTAATGTTGAGAATCAGATCCTCAAATCTGGATTCATAAGTAGAGAAATTGTCATTATTGAGAACGACATCCCTGGAGGTGTGTTTGAGTTTGCTGAATCTTCCAAAGGTCCATTTATTATTGAAGTAAGAATACACTCTGAATTCTCCCTAAGTAATACAATTTTAAAATCTAATAAAAATGGTCAGATATATACAACTGTAAATTTAATCCTCTCCATTTTTTGTTTACTTAGGAGGGTGGTAGTTTGGATCTCCGTTTGGTCCGAACCCAGGGCCTTCTGCTGAAAATATTTCTGGATTATTCCGTCATCTCACTCCATCAGTCAGACAGTTCTTCTGTGATAACATCTGAATTTGCAGGTGCTGTTGGCCCCCTGTATTTTAATCCAGGGGAGCGAGAGCACTCTATTGGACTGATTGCCAATAAAGATGGTATCCCTGAGGTAAGACACATGTTAGTGTAATTTAGTAAACATTTTTCACAAGAGATATGTTTTTATTTTTTACAACTGAAATATTTTTCTCATATTGTCTTTCTTACTTCTGTTTGCCTTCTCTTTTGTATATAGCTTGATGAGATGTTTTCAGTCGTACTTATTAGCCCCAATGCTTCACTCAGTCGCCTAGGCAACCGCACGCAGGTCAATGTCACAGTGCGGAGAAACGACGACCCTTTTGGGATCATTGAGTTTGTCAGCCCAAACCTAACAGCGGCCATAAATGAGAGCAAAGGCAGCAATATTCATGGAGGTATTTCATTTTCTATAGATCAAAGACATCCACAACTCTAAACTAGAATAAATGCAATCGTTAATTATTTACTTTATGCTTACAGTGGTTTTCCCCGTTATTAGAAGGAAGGGAACTTTTGGAGAAGTTTCGGTGTCTTGGTCAATTGAACCAGCATTAACAGAAGATGTTAGTCCCACCGAGGGCATCATAACGTTCAAGGAAGGAGAGTATCTAAAAAACATGTCACTCTCTTCTGTGCCTGATGAGGTACATATTTCATATCATTCCTGTATATCTGTAATCAATAACTTTATGAAATGAATTTGTATTTGTGTTTAAGATACCAGAAGATTTGGAGAATTTCACTATTACCTTGTTTAACGCAACAGCTGGAGCAAAACTCGGGAAGTTCCTCAGTGCCAACCTCATGATTAATAAGAACGATGACCCTTTTTCTTTCTCTGGTAATAAACGGCATCTGTTACTAGTTAGTAAAACATTCTTGAATTTGTTTTTTATAAATGTATGTCAATATATTATCTTGATTACAATAGACGCCTGTATGTGTATTGTGCTCATAAATATCAACTATAACGCTCTTTTCTTCTGACCTTAGCACCAGTGGTTGTGCGAGTTGAAGAAGGAGGCATGGCCAACTTCACAGTTTTCAGGGCCGGACCGGCAGACTATGTGGCCTCTGTCATGTTGCGTGTGGAATATGGTGATGCTTCCCCTGAAGACTTTACACTGATGAGCAATGCCACTGTGATGGTGTTTAATATTGGGGAATGGGAAAAGAACATTTCAGTGACAATTGAAGAAGATAACACACCAGAAGACAATGAGCGCTTTTACATTATCCTGTATAATGCTACAGGTCAGTTTTATTCTACTTATACCTTATGTACTGCCATACAAGTGTCATTTATCTTTATAGAAAGTAACATATTTATTTTATTTAGCTGCCTCTTTTTTTCACTGATGATGTGTGTCAGGAATAGGAATGAAAAGCGAATGGGCCCCAAGTACTTAGTAGTAATCACTAAAGGTTTAACATTGTGTAGGACACAAAGACTGGCCACTTCACTGGTCTCTCTCTCTGTTTACTGATGACATAGAATTTAGTGAGGAGTGGGATTTGTGTACCAAAGGACAATATGGGCAAAGTAATTAAAATCCATGTCTGTCACACTGCTGAGAATCTTACCCACTTTTAATTAAGTGCATGAATTAAATATCGCATGCATTTTTAAACCTATTTTGGCACCAACAATTGTAGAGACCATTATGTAAATGTAAAATGATAATGATTTTGTTAACATGTATAAAAAATGATGATGTATCTGTTTTTGAGCAGGTGATGCTGTTGTGCATGGAGCAGACACAGCCACTGTTGTGATTGAGGCCAATGATGACGCCAATGGGATTTTCTCCCTGGATTCTCTCTCAAAACCTGTCAAGGAGGGTGGAACAAATAACTTCTAGTAAGATTTAAAAAGATTTAGATACTACTGTGAATGCAGTTTACTCAAGATAGTCACCATATTCTTCTGTTCCAGTGTTCTGCGTTCCAGGGGCGTCTTTGGTAATGTTACAATCTTCTGGCAGTTGTATACGAATGACTCAGTAACTCCACTCAAAGAAAGCCAGGAGTTTACAAACACTTCCGGCACAATTACGTTCACCTCACTTGAGAAGAGCAAACCTATAATCTTGGAAGCAATCTCAGACATGCTTCCAGAAATGGATGAGTTTTACATTCTTAAGCTTGTCAATATTTCTGGTAAGACTAAAATGAAATACATTTTATTATGCATGCTTATTGACATTTTTTAAATTAATGCCAACTTGTCTTACTTGTGGTTCTCTAGGGGGTACCGGACAGTTGGCCAGCACTTCATTGAACGCATCAGTTTTTATTCCTCTCAATGACGACCCATTTGGTGTCTTCGCAATTGCTGGTGACAACTTGGACCAGGAAGTAGCAGAAGATGTGCTTTCAGTGGATGATATGGCCGATGTCACTTCATTTACCATTTTACGCCAGCAGGGCACTTTTGGGGACGTGCGTGTGGCCTGGGAGATTGTTTCTAGACACTTTCCTGATGGCCTGCCTCAGATGGATGACCTGCTCTTTCAAGCCTCTTTCCCCGATGCAGTCGAGCTTAGGCCGTTTGACCGAAGACACCACTCAGGCACAGACGCATGGTCTTTCTCTGGACGTCCTGGAGCTTATGGGATCATCTCTCCTCAAAACAGCCCTGGTCCTCTTCGCAACTTCACCTTCTCTGCTTGGTTGATGCCTAAAGCAGACACAGATGGTTTTATAATGTCTAAAGGGACAGTGAATGGCACACTGTATTATGGAGTTAAAGTGCAGACTAATGAGTCTCATGTAACCATTATGCTGTACTACACAGCGACTGGGTCCAACAAAACTCAAGTGGCTCAGGCTCCGTTTGAGAAGTTTTTAGCGGACAAGATGTGGATACATGTGGTCATTGTTGTAGATGATGGCATTGTTGAGTTTCTTCTGGATGGGAGTCCTGTACCTGGGGGATTAAAAAGCATTAAAGGAGAGGGCATTATGGATGGTAAGCCACACACGACACTAGGTTTTATGTTGTTGTATAGATTTGTTGGTGTTTATATAAAGCTATTTTGTGTGACATATTTTTCCTGTTTCATGCAGGACCAGCCTCCGTGTTCATTGGCTCAGATCCTGATGGACAGCAGCGTTACACTGGGGTTCTGCAAGATGTCCGCCTGTACAGATCTAAACTGAACCGCAGTCACATCCATGAGCTCCACAATCAGCCTGCTAAAACTGACCTCAGGATGATCTCGGGTTACCTGCGTTACCGCCAGGATGAGAGGCAAAAGTCATTTGTAGTGGAGGTCAGAGATGACAGTGAGGAGGAGGGTGAAGAGGTTTTCTTTCTGCAGCTCATAGCTGTACACGGAGGAGCTCGCCTGCCACACCCCAAACCCACTGCCATTCTTAGAGTGATGAAAAGTGACTTTGCAAATGGACTCTTTGGATTCACCGGTGCCTGTATACCAAATGTAAGTACACACAAGTTTGGCCACATGTCTCCCTAGAGGACTGTGACTGTACATAGTTGTAGAAACACATGTAATGTAAACCCAGTGGTTTGGCAGTCCCTATCCTGCTGCATATTTTATTAATTGGCTGGCTGCAGAGGCAGCTGGCTGCCCCTTTTTAGTTAGATTGGATACACAGGCTTTTATCTTAGCCCCTCTCAGGTGCACCGACAGATGGTGAGGCTGCAGCCCTGACACTCAAAGCATTCCTGTAGTAGTGGATGAGGAGTTCCAACACTGACAGGGAGATCTTGTTGCCTGTTCGACAGGTGGCAGAGCCGGGGATGGCATTCCAACAGAACGAGAGGATTTCTAAATATTTATACCCTGAAGGATAATGTAGAGTAATTTGTGTATTATGTTAAGATGTCTAAATTTAATTAAATTCTTATTTTTTCTATCTCTAATAATTTTCTACAGGTCACAGAGGAGGGGTCAACTATATCTTGTGTAATTGAGCGTATGCGTGGATCTCTGGACTTTGTTTCCATTAACTACACTGTTACCCATCTGGGGAGCCTGGACAACAGTACTCCAGCTCATCAGGACTTTGTTAATGCAACTGGTGCTGTGCTTTTTGCACCTGGACAGCGCTCTGAAGTATGTCTGCAATGCTTGTATAAATTACTAGCTCTATCTAGTAATAATTTGTGTAATTTGGTTTCATTACACCACTCCACTGAATATTGTTGTATTTCATACATTACATTTCTTTCTTGAGGTGCTGAATTTGCTGGTGTTTGATGACAACCTCCCAGAGCTGATCGAGACCTTTAAAATTACCCTAGTTTCTGCTGAGTCAGGTGATGGGAAGCCAGGTTCTACCCCAACCAGCGGTGCAAGCATTGATCCCTTGAATTCAATTAACACCGTCACCGTGGCAGCAAATGACTACCCCTATGGTACACACAATAGTTTAAAAGAACATTTGCCTTTTCTTTCATTTTTAGTCTTTCTTTAACATACATTTTAAAGGCCTTTTGCAGTTTGAGCCAACTATACCTGGAGAGGGTTTGATCCCTCCAGCTGCACAGCCAGCTCACATCACTGTGAACGAGGAAGATGGAGTGGTTCATTTACCAGTGGTCAGAGCTCAGGGCCTTTTGGGCAGGGTTTTGGTCAGCTACAGGACCGTTCCCTTTACAGCCTCCAGCCCCGAAGACTATGAGGTCAGGATTATTTCTAGATAGTTTTGTTTACACACATTTGAGTTTATTGTACTTTATATGTACATTTACATTTTTGTCTTGCAGGATTCAGATGGTCTACTGGACTTTCTTCCGGGCGAAAGATTCAAGTTTGTTAACATCACCATCGTAGACAACATTGCCCCTGAGCTTGAGAAAATGTTCAGAGTGGAGCTTTTTAATGCCAATGGAGGTGTGTACCAGCGTCATAAATATTTTAGCATAACTCCCAATTAGTATTTGACCTTGACCCTGTGTTTCCCGTTATTGGTTGGTGTCTGGTTTATGATCTATGTGCTGTGCTGCCTGCTTTACACCTGCCTCCCTCTGCTCCTGTGCTTTTGGCCCTTGTTCCTCTTGTGTGGCTCTTCCCTGCACTCATGTGATCCTGTGTGTGATCCATCAGTGGATCAGTTTCTGCTTAGTGAAGAGAGTGGTAGTGGAGAGAGTGACTTTGACTTTCTTCTCCCATCACATCTCTATCACGGTAAGTCTTCCCTGCGTTTGCCTATTGCAATGCTTCTTTTATTGCTCTTTGAATCTACTTCCAACAATATTTCAAATTATTCTAGCAACACTACTACTACTAAAAGTAACTTGTGTGTAAATGAGGGTGTATTCAATTAAATTTCAATTCAGTACATTTTTGTAATGCCCTAAATCACAACAGCCGTTGCCTCGAAGCGCGGCAGTGAAAAACAGACTACAAGCGAATGTATGGGTGTATAAGCAAATGTATAAATTTGCATTTTGATTGGGTTATGTATAGGTTAATAATCCTGAAGTTTCTGTGTGTATATGTGCACCTCAGGCACATTATAACGTGTGTGGTATTTACATTGCCCTGTGGTTAATTAAAGTTCACACATTGAGCGATGCGGAGAAAGTGAATATTGTGTAATTTGCAGCCATGAAGAGTTCTGGTTGTCCAATACATCTTTATGTCTATTTAGAGGAAATTAAAGTATTGTATTCACCGCAGACATTTTTTTTGCAAAGCAAACTTAAATAATTAAATACTTACTTAAATAATCTTTGTGTTTATAGCCAGCCTGGGTGTTGCCTCCCGCCTCACTGTCACCATCGCAGCCTCTGATAATGCTCATGGGGTTTTCGATTTTAGCCCCAATTCTCTCTATGTAACTGGAACAGAACCTGAGGATGGACAAAGTTCTGTTTTTCTTCAGGTTAGCTCAAATCACATCTGAAAAACATACGATAAATGTATGTTTATTTGACTAATTATTGGGTTTATTTATTAGGTGGATCGCTCATTTGGTGACCTTTCTAATGTTACTGTTTACTGGGAAGTTGACCCCAGTTCTGAAGGGGAGATTGTCAGCAGATTTGGAAATCTTACTTTTGATGTGGGCCAAACATCAAAGAACATTACAATCCTTGTTGCTCAGGACGAGGTCCCTGAATTGGACACAAGTTTCACAGTTTCACTGGTCAAAGTTTCCGATGGTCGGCTGGGTTTTCAGACAGCTGCCACTTTAAATATACTGGCCAGCGATGATCCGTATGGCGTTTTTGTATTTGCTAATACCACTAAGCCCATCTGGATCCCTGAAGCAAACTCAACTGTGAGGTTTACAATCCTCAGACTAAAAGGCCTAATGGGAGAGGTAATTGTTCAAAAATATTAACTGCAGATGCATTGATTGTTTCAAATGGTTCACACTATATGCTTCTATATTTTCAGGTGAAGGTAACATTTGGAACACTGACTGAAGCTGAACCAGCCCCTTATGAGACTCAGAGAGTTGGACGTGCCACCGAGGGGCAAGACTTTGTTCCCCTTTTTGGTTCAGTTGTGTTTCTTGCCAATCAGACTGAAGCAAATATCACATTACAAATACTTGATGATGATCTCCCTGAAAGAAATGAGTCGGTGTTTGTAAAATTGCTAAGTGTTCAACTCATCAAAGGCCAACAAAAAAGGACTGGTAACTTAAATTCTTTATCTCATCTACAGTTTTCTCTCAACTCATAATAGTCCAGCGCTATTAAAGCCCTGTTTTTGTACTCCCAGTTTCAAATTCGCCTTCTCTGGGACCTATGCCAAGAATTGTGGCCCAGGTCATAATTGAAACCAGCGATGACAGTTCTGCAATCCTTCAGCTGTCTTCCTCCACTGTCACTGTCCCGGAAGAGTTTAACGGACCATTTTTGAAAGTCATTCGAACTGGAGGGATTTTTGCAAGTGTCTCTGTGAAATTTGATGTAATGGATGGCACAGCTAATATCAGTAAGTGTCACATGATAATGCAGATCATTTTTTTAATGGATAAATAGGCCGTAACATTTATTATCTGTATTATTGCATCTCTTCTTACAGAAAATGACTATATTGTGGCATCAACTGATGTTCTCCTACTTGAAGGGGAATCTAGTAAATATATCCCCATCTTTGTCCTCGATGATAACGAGCCTGAGATAGAGGAGACCTTTCGTGTTGTGCTCAACAATGTGACAACTGGAGGCGCTGTTCTTGGTCCACTCACTTTGGCAACCATTACCATAATGCCTTCGGATGATCCTTTTGGTGTCTTTGGTAAGCATTTTTAGTATGTTTCAAAAATGTTTTAATTGGATCAATTAAAATTCACTTGCACTGTTTTTTTATCTGTAGTTTTACAGTCTGACCCAATCATAATTGAAGAACCAGTTTCAAACTCAACTGTAGTTACACTGCCTATAGTCCGTAACGCTGGGGTTACTGGCACTGTTATAATCCAATGGCAGGCAACAGTAAATGGTCAAGTGGCAACTGGAGACATCAGACCCACCTCAGGGTTTGTGAGCTTTGCACCTGGAGACACCTTAAAGTTACTAAAATTGGAAGTTTTACCTGATGACGTGCCTGAAATTACAGAGGTAAGTTGTACATTATTAACATACACTGTCCCTCACCAAATTGACTTATGACACATTTTATTCTAGATAATAAAAGTGCAGCTTACCAGTGCTAGTAATGGAGGGAGGATTGGTGCCATCAAGTCTGTGGACATCATAGTGTCTGCCAATGATAATCCTTATGGGACTATCTATTTCGATCAGTCCGTTTATCTTGTTCAGGAGCCTTTGGAGGGGGTTTTTAGAGCCAACATTGCTGTACGCCGAAGGTACTTTGTCTTTGTCAGTCTTACATTTTTGTTCTTTTAAACACGTCTTCATCCTTTAATTCATTACTTTCAGTGGTGGACATTTTGGCCGTTTGGAAATTACATACAGCACATTTGAGACGGACTTGGTTGGCTCTGCTCAAGACCGTGGCCAAGACCTTCTGGTGTTCTATGAAGCACCAAATCCAGGTGTCGTATCCAGCATCTCTCAAAGGGCAGTGAATGTGACAGGCCAAAAGTACCCAATTAGTGCCTGTGCAGCTGCGTGTCTGAGGGAGCGCACTTGCCAAGCTTTCTCCATATCGTCTGTCGCTGCGTCCCCATCGTGCATTTGGGTGACTACAGCTGCTGACAACCTAACACCAAATCGTCTGTTTCTGACTTATGTGAAAAATGCCACTGCTGCTGCGATACTATTCAGTGGCCAGGCAGAGGCTGACATTGACTACACCTCTGTGACCAATCAAAGTGCTTTTATGGAGGATGGGGCAGAGATGGCTAACCTCACTGTGCCACTACTGACTGACAAGAAGGCTGAAATGGATGAAAGCTTTTCTATTCAGATATCAAAGGCAAGTTACTATAGTAAAATGATGTTTACTCTCAAGTGTTCCTGTGTTAAAAGCATGAATTGCAAATGTTTCAATGTATTTTTTAAATATATATGCCCTGCTTTTCTGTCTGTCTTAATGCATATTCACATAAAATTCTTTCTGCAGGTTCAGTTGGTGAATTTGACAGTGGCACCAAAAAACCTGCCTTCGATTGGACAGCCAAATAAAGCTGAAGTGATTATTGGGATGAATGGAGATGCTTTTGGTGTATTTGTGATATACACCTTTAGTCCCGGTGCCACTGATGAGAGGCGCTTTCTGGAGGTGAAAGAGGAGGCTATGTCTGAGGTGCCATTAGTTATAGAGCGACGTGGAGGAAACGTGGGGACCGTCAGTGTTGAGTGGAGAATAGTCGGAGGCACAGCCACACCAAATGAAGATTTCACTGGTAATGGAGGCACTCTCGTCTTTGATGGTAGGTTTATGAGAATTTGGCATGATTATTCTTGCAACAAATTGCAAATTGTATACATTCTGTAATCCACAGGGGATTTGAAAAAGACAGTAGTTATTCAAATCAAGGATGACAATGAACCAGAAGACAGTGAAGACATCATGATTGGTCTTGTTAATGCGAAAGGAGGAAGTCGGATAATGCCCAGCTCTGACTCTGTAACTATTGTCATACTGGCCAATGATAATGCAGCTGGTGTAATCGGTTTTCATCCAAATTCACGCTCTGTTGTTGCAAGAGAGGGTAAGTTTCTTGTTTTGAGTCTTTATATTTAGCATGCAATGAACATAAATGATTAAATCGCTGATTTGCATCCCACTTTATCAAATAGGCCAGACCTTGTCCTTACTGGTGACAAGGAGAGCTCCAGGGTTTGGAAATGTCACAGTGACTTGGACTATAACAGGACCTAGAGTGGGACGAACATTCAGCCAAACATCGGGAACTCTTTTCTTTGCACATGTAAAATGTTATTAGACACTTAATTATGTTTTTGTATTAAACTGTATTGTCTGGCACTTGGCGTTATTATGCAATCTTGTGTTATCAATAATGCACTTGTGGCACTTTTAGAGACAGCTGAACACCACAATCGTTTTGGACCTTCTTGATGATGCTACTCCAGAGAACAAAGATGAATACAGAGTGTCCTTGTCTGGCATTCAGACCTATGGTAAAAGAGTCAATGCTTAGTTTGCACAACGCTAAACAATGATTCAGAATAATCTTGTGTTTCTCGTGCACAGGAGTTGGAGTGACAGGCCATGCTGTTTTGGATGTTGAGGGCAGAGAGTCTTTAATTACCGTGGACACAAGTGATGCACCCTTTGGGATGTTGACCATTGCTCCATCATCCCTTATTGTGACCACAGAGGAACGTCAAAAGATTATAAACATCTATATCAACAGAGAATTCGGTGCATCAGGTTGGCCCACATGTTAAAAAAGCTTCACATTTTCCCCTTTTTCAACTAGTCTCTAAAATGACATGTAAATGTTTTGTCCAGGAGCTGTGAACATTTCATATGAGGTCATAAGAGGATCACTCCAGAACCTGTCCCAAGTAGAGGGTAACCTCGCTGAGCCTGGAAAAGACTTTATTGCTGAAAGTGGTTTTGTTATCCTTCAAGATGGGGAGACTTCTGTTGCCATCCCTGTCTCTATTCTAGATGTAAGCCTTTCATGCTATTTATAACACATTTAACAATTGAATTAATGAACTATTTAAATTTCAGGACAATATACCAGAAATAAGAGAGTTTTTCTTGGTTAATGTAACATCAGCAGTGCTTATTACAACACTTGCTACAAATCCCCAACTTGGTAAGGAATTAATTTTATTTACAATAATTATTGTTTAACTGTTCTCGGTTTCCAACAATCTATTTGTCTTTTAAAATGGCTAGAGATTGTTCATTGCACATTGTCAGGTAAAACACTAACCTAATTACTCATTGCGCATAAGCTTTTATTAAATTGTAATTTGCACTAGATCTGCCTTAGGTGCAGCTTTTGAGATCTGCCATTGCCATGTAGTTTTTGGGAGCATCTTCTGTTTTTGCATAATTTTAGAAAGTGGTGAGTTGACAGAATATATCCTGAAGCCTCCCAGCGCACTAAGGGCATAGTGCCTGGAGACACTGAGTAAATACACAGCCCTCTTTTGGTAACAGTCATTATGTGGCTTGGATAGCTGGATTGATGCTTTCCATGATTGAGGAAGCATGGGGATTTGGTGGTAGCTGAGTAGCACTGTGTGGTGTATAGAAATAAAGCCAAGCTAAACCCGTAGATGGCCTCCCAGAGCCTCAGCCGTAGAGCAGAGACTATAAGGCGGTCATGAATCAGTCCATCCTAAAGGCTTTGTTCTCGTACTCCCAGCCCACTTTGAGACCCTTCTTGGCTTCATTCATTTGCTTAATTGTTGCAAAACAGATGTTGATTTTCCGCCTCTTTCTCTAGTTGTCAGTTGCTGGCTTGCTGCCTAAAATATATGAATTCTTGGTTAAGTATGATTATACATAAATATATATATTTTTTTATATTTTTTACCTGTTTTCCAGATGCTGCTGGCTTGGTGGCTGAGATCATCATTACTGCTAATGATGGTATTAGAGGTGTCATTGAATGGACAAATACAATGTAAGAATACTTATTTATACTTATTATTTTACATTTTATATTTACGTTGATTATGTGAATATGATTGATTGATTATGATTTGTAAATGTGTAATTCTATAGGTATGAGGTAAACGAAACAATCGGGTCGTTCACTTTAGTGGCATACAGAAACAAAGGAACCTATGGCAATGTGTCGCTCGTCATTACAGCTCAGAATTTAGAGGCTCAACTGGGATTGGACTACAACATCAGTGAAACTGTATGGGCACATTCAAAACATGCTTCTGCAACATATTTATCCTAAATAGAAACTTTTCTTTGTCACCCTCAGACTCTGCACTTTGTTGACAACGAAACATTGAAATTTGTAGAAGTACAGATCTATGATGATGTTATTCCAGAGAGAGCTGAACGATTTCAATTGATACTGTCTCAACCATCCCAAGAAATGGTCTTGGGCACTAATACAACAGGTGCAGCGATGGCATGCAAACATAATGCACATTTTATTCTATTAATGGTATGTAACAATATGATTTTCCTTACAGTCACTGTGAATATCCAGGCCAGTGATGATGGAAATGGTGTAATTTCGTTCAACACCAGTGAGCCCTTTGTTTTACAAGAGCCGACCGCAGCATCTGGACTGAGTAAGAGTATGGCCACTCTGTATATTGTACGCAACCCAGAAGAAGGCACATATGGCACGGTGACTGTGCAGTTCACCATCACTGATGCAAACGGCAGCTTGGCGGACAGGGACCTTAGCCCAGCACAGGGGATTGTGGTGCTGGATGAAGGAGAGAGGTTTAAGGTGGGGGACTCAGGTCGATCAAAATACTGCCAATAACAGTTATTTACAAGTAATTATTATTTATTTCCTCTTGATAGACACTAGAAATTCGGGCCGTTTTGGATGCAGAGCCTGAAGCAAATGAAACGTTTATCATGGTTTTGTCAAGTCCAACAGGAGGTGCCAGACTTGGAAATCAACTTGAAATTTCCATCACCATTTTAGAGAACCTTGCACCATCTGGTTTATTTAGAATTGGACCTACTCTAAACAGGTGCGGTTCATAAACATTTTCATGCAAAGGAACGAATTGCAGAACTTTGAAAAAGATGTCACTGTTTCTGAACAGAACAAAAACCGAAGTAGTGGCGGAGGAAGGCAGAACAGTTTTTCTCACAGTGTCTCGCAGTAATGGTCTTGAGTCAGCCGTCAGCGTGGAATGGGAAGCAAAGTCTGACACTGCTATAGCGTCAGGTAAAGTTACTGCCACTTGCTTACCTAAACAATTACAATGTTCTATGTTCTTTTCAAGTTTTTTTCTCATGAACTTAGGTGGTCCCTTCTCAATAATTGGTGTGTATCAGAGTTTTGATGACCTCTCAACTGCAGCTTGGTGCTCAGTCCCCAAAAACCTCTCTCCTCTCACAATGAGGCTCGATAAGGGCCCAGCCATTGGATCATCACACACACTGGCCACGCTCTACCAGTGGCAAGGTGTTTTTGTGCCTGTTATGGTATGACAACATCAGTTAATTAGATTTCAATTAAAAGTTTAGCTCTTAATAATCTTATTGTCCCCCTTTTACATCCAGTCTGTTAAGATTCAGAGTCCAAACTCCTGTGTTGGTTTTGTACAAAATGGCTCCACCTTCATCGGGGTTACACACAGCGGCCCTCCTTTCAGTCCTGCTGCCAATCTGAGCATCTTTAAACTACACCAAGACCTTAACATTACATTGGTATGTGCAATAAAGTGTCCCTTGAGCTTTTATTTTGTTGTTTTATTCTTTGCATATTGTTATTCATGATGATCTCTTAGGAACAGACCGTTGGTATCGAAGCATCTGACGTTAAGCACTTTTTCATTGATGGAAGAAATTTTTTGATTGCATCAAGTCAGGTAACAACACACAGTAAAATGTTTTACTTTTAAATGTATGTTTATTTCACACTCGTACTAGTGATCTTTCCATTTTCTTTTTACACTATTTCACAGGTTTTTCTTTGGACTGGTGGTTCCTTAGCCCTTTCACAGACGCTTGACTTTAAGCAGGACATTGTCAGTGTAACTACATTTACTGAAGGAGGTGAATCACACCTTCTTGTATGCCTCAACCGTGAGTCTGACAGCTGCCTCATCCTTAAATGGGCCAATGGCAGGTTTCACGATCCGCGGCCCCTTCCACTGACAGGGAGAGGAACTCAGGTGGAGCAGGTCCACACAAGAACAAACGGCACTCTTCTTCTAGTTGTAACAACAGGTATATTTTAATTTAAATGTTTTGTTTATCAACTTTATAATTAATGGTAAATCCATTAATGTGAATGAAAAAAAAAATCAAATAACTAAAACGGGACCCTGTAGTACTGAGAGAATAGAACCAAGACGGGCACCATGCATAAAACTTCAAAAAACAAAAATCAACCTCGAAAGCAGATGATATAATAATAATAATAATAATGGGAAAGAAGAAATAATACACATTTTGTATGTATTTTTGCAATTGGCCATAAATATTTAACTTAATTGAGTTTAAAGTGGTGAAGGTTGTTGGGATTTACTGGAAAGGCCTCAATGTGGAAGAGAGCAGAACCACAAGAGTTGTAATTTGTACAGCTTGGGTGTGTCCAGCAGCCCAGTCCTTACTTTACATAAACATGTTATTTTGGCATAGAAGTACATGGATCTGTGTGTGTCTTTGCACAGGTCGAAGTAGAACCTGTGAGGTGTTCAGACCTGGGCAGAGTGTAACGCTCCTTCAGTCTATTCCCCATCCTGAAATCACCTCCGTACATGCCTTCACTGATGCTTCAGGGGAAGGTAAGCATTGCAAAGTTTCCATTAATTTGTCTTTGGTAAAAAAAAAAATAAATTGACTCTTCTTTCAGCTTATGTACTCCTAGTTGGAGACAATAGTTCATCCCTCTATACCTGGAGGTCAGACGTCAGCCTGTTCACAATGATCCTGAGGGCCCCTCCCGCAAATAGCTATTTTTCTCTTGTGGTACCATCCATAAACAGGACCAAGACTCTCCTAATGTCTGCTGAGGACAATAGCTCAACTATTTATGAACTGACTTCTGTCACCAGCCAATCTGACTTTATCCCCAGGTACCAACAGATAAATTCATTAACTGGGCTATAATTATACTGTACATCTAACACGTGATCATTAATCTTTTCTTAGTTTTGGTGAATTGCTCTTTGCACCAGGCGTCAGTGAGTTGGAGATTGCTGTGTATGTTATTGACGATGACATTCCAGAAGTAGAGGAGTACTTTTATGTCACTTTGAAAAATCCAAAGGGTGGAGCTGAAATTGGATTTGGCGGTCAAGTGACTGTCTTTGTCCCAACTAATGACGATGCCCATGGAGTCATTGGCTTTTCTTCTGTAAGTTCAAATAAACATTTACTAGTATTATAGTTGTTGTCACTGATTATTTTTTGTCATTATTTTTCTGCGGTTTAGAAATTCGCGTCAATTGAAGTTGAAGAAATGATGCAAGATTATCAAATAAACCTTATTGTGGAGAGGAGAAGAGGCACTTTTGGCAAACTGACAGTTCAATGGGCTGCTAAAGGCAACGTGACAGACATCAAACCTGAATTAGGAGTGGTATGTGCTGTGTTTCCATAATTACTTATGGAGTAAGTTTAGATATAATAAATGCATTTTATTTTTCCTCATACAGGTAACATTTGCCCAGGACCAGTCAGAAGCCAGAATCCCATTATCTATAATTGCAGATGGGATCCCCGAACTTACTGAAACCGTCATCATCATGCTCACTGAAATAACAATGGAGGTGCAGGACTTGAAGAATGCTGCAGTCATCAACAAGCAACTGGCTCAGGCTTTAATCACCATCAAACCAAATGGTTCTCCATATGGGGTCATTGGGTGGCATCTGGACTCCCAGTTCACACAAATAAATGAGTCACAGAGTAAGTATTTCTGGGCTCAAACAAGCCCAAAACATAGAATGTATACTATGAAAGTAAAATGTATTTTACAGGCAGATAGCATAATCAATGCTTTTCTGTTGCATACCGTTACGCAGGCACCAGAAAATAACCGTCAGTGATACATTTTAGAAAGCTTTCACATTTTAAATTGCATCTGTTTTGCTTGTTTAAACACAGGAGGTGCGGTCAATGTTACTCTTTCCCTTGTCCGCGAGCAGGGTTCAATGGGTGACGTTGCTGTTCACTATCAAACCAGACCAGCTTTGTATTTACCTCCCTCCAATCAAGCCACTGCGGGACAGGACTACATCGCTAGAACCAATACTGTTATAATGCCTGAGAGTGCCACTGTCACCATTATTACAATTACTATTTTACCCGTAAGGAGTACATCCGTCTGTATTTTCTTTCATAATCATGCCTCACCATAAACTTAAACCTTACTATTTTTTTCTAGGATGACATCCCAGAACTGGAGGAAAGTTTCTTAGTAAATATCACAAGTGTGGAGCTGGTTAAAGGCACAGTGGGTCCAGGTCAGCCCAGTGTAAAACGACCTGGACTGGAAGTTGCAGAAATTGTCATCCTGGAGAATGATGACCCCAGAGGAGTGGTGCAGTTTAATATAACAGAGGTCAGAAATACAACTCGCAAATTACTACAGTAACTGCAGAAATGTTATGTGCATTTACTATTTCAACATTATCTGTGTAGGACATCCCAGGTGGAAAATTGGCCTATGAGTTGCCTCCCCCTGATAATATTGTCCACCTCTCAATTGCAAGACTTGCCGGCACAATTGGAAGACTGGTCACATACTGGGAAGCACAGCCTTTAACCGCTGACATAAATGATTTCAGTCCCATCTCTGGAAATATTACTTTTCTAGATGGCCAGGTAAGTGACAATAAAGCAGAGCGCATGTTGTAGATTAGAACGTGATTGAATTATAATTTAAAGGTGCAGGTCGCTCTTTAATGTCTTTAAAACAAGATATTTTTCCTGTTTAAATGTGTAAATTTTCTGGGGGCGAGTGCGCATCTGCTTGTTTTGTCTAGAATGTTTCACAGTATGGCATTTATTTTGTGTAGGTCCATGGAGGTAAGTTGGTGACGCCTTGATGCCAACTTAGAGGTCAGATCTATGGAGAGGCAAGCCCGCTTCCAAAAATAATGCATGTTTTTCAAGCTATTTCTGTGCAATAAAAACACCTGTGATTAAAAATATGTAAGATAGATAAGTTAAACGTCATACTGTGGAACATTTCAGGCAAAGCTATAACATCTCCATGGAAACAAGTACCCTCCACTAGAAAAGTTTTATAGTGCACCGGTAAATGTCTCTTTTATTTATGTTTCAGGATAAAGCTGACATTGTCCTCACTATTTTGGATGATGACGAAGTGGAAGCCTCAGAGACTTTTAGAGTGACTTTGCTTCATGTGATTGGCGGGGCACGACTTGGAGATTTTACATCTATACTAATAACAATACCTCCCAATGACTCAAGATTTGGACGCTTTGGATTTAGTGCACTAAAGGTCGGTTTTACAAGTCATATTAACTGCCACAACTAGCTGCCAGATTATAATGTACTGCTCTTTTAGGTTGTGGTCAATGAGCCGGAGTTTGTGGATGATCCAGCTGCTGTGGCCACTCTGGTGGTGTTACGCTCCTCTGATGGTCTTGGGGCAGTGACCTTGAGGTGGCAGCTCGAACAAGAGGCAATTCAAGACCTTACACCACTAAATGGGACCGTTTTTTTTACTGGGGTAATAAATTGGATATGCAAGTTAACATTTTAACAAAATATTATAGTGGTTTCTGTAACACATGTCACCAGTGTTCCACCAGACTAACCATTTTCTCATGTTTTTTTTCTACTACAACATTTTTTACAGAATGAGACCATGAAGACATTTGTTATTCGAGCCCTTGCTGACAATATACCAGAAGCTGACGAGCACTTTAGGGTACAGCTGTTTCCTGTGGAGAAAGATGTTCTCATTGACCCATTCAAAGGTTCGGTTTTATGATTGTGACAATGTTTCTGGATTTGCAAATGGGACAGCAAAAAAAAATACAAAGTACAAACATTATTAAGTATAAACATTATTATATTATATACAATAACATTTATATTTGTGGGGTATTTGTTTTAGGCACAGCTACAATTACCATAAACGCAGATAAAGCAGCCTTGGGGATTGTTGGAGTACTTGAATCATCCAGGAACATACTTATTGGAGAGCCTAAAGAACTGTACAATGGAAGCGCTACTGTCAGGTTGGTCAAGCCTTACACGCTAAAATTATATATACACATTTAATTAATTTGCACACGTTTACTCTTTTATATGTACCTTGTAGTCTTGTGCGAGGTTCGCCTGCATATGGAGAGGCTCAGGTGTACTGGAACATCACACCGGCTGTATCCTCTGAGTTTGAAAGAATCTCTGGCACTGTGACTTTTAGAGATGGACAGTCTATTGCCACCATCTATTTAAAGGTATTTATTCATTATAAACAGCCTGTTCTTCATTTCAATGACAAATGACGATGATAAATACTGTTGTCGTTCACATCAGACTCTAGATGATGATGTTCCTGAAGAGCGCCAACAATACCAGCTTACACTGACATCGGCAACACCAGGGCTAGAGATAAGTCAAGTGGCCAGGCAAGCTAACATTACAATGGCAGCTAGTGATAACCCCCACGGCATATTTACATTCATTCAACATCAGTTTACGGCTTCTGAAGAGAAGGGAATGGTATGTTTAACACATTACATTACCATTACATGACCTATGTAGGAACAAAGCTGATTGTTTTTAATGTATTTTTATTTTACAATTAACAGGTCAATGTGACGGTTATACGATCTTTAGGAGCCCTTGGCAGTGTGTGGTTAAACTATGAGACCTTGGGGAGCACTGCTGTCAGTGGAGTGGACTTTACTAGAGCTTCAGCTCGACTTCTGTTCAACCCAGGCCAAACTTTACAGTACATTACCATTGATATCATTGATGACAACCAACCAGAGGGCCCTGAAATGTTTCTGCTTAACATTACTAAAGTGGAGCTTGTCAATATAAGGTAAACTTACCAGCATTTAACCATGTGTGACTTGCCAGATTGTTTAAGCTCATTCATATATTTTCATTAATATGTCTCCCTCTGGTGGTCAGTGGCATGGATTACAGCATAAAAGAGTTTGGCCTTCAGCTTGACCAGCCTCCAGAGATTGGCAACATTTCCTCACTTTCTGTCATTATATTACCAAATGACAACGTTGAAGGTGTCCTGGAGTTCAACTATATCAACATTACTGGTAAATTGAATTTCCAACGTAATGTAAATATCCAGTTTTAACTTGTTTGAAAACTATTGTTATTTTTTACATTTCAGTTGAGGAGGATGTCGGCTATCTTTTGATCCCAGTTTTTAGAAAAGTGGGCACGTATGGACTGGTTTCAGCTCAGTACATTTCTAGAGGGCTAAGCGCCATTCCAATGACTGACTACATCCTGTATAATGGCTCACTGACCTTTATTCAAGGACAAAACACTAGCTACATAAATGTCACTATTATAGATGACCTGGACAGGTGAGACTACGGAAAGTACTATTTAATGAATTGCAGAAACAACAGTAAAATAATCATCATTGATTTTAATAAATGTATTAACTTACATTTGACAGTGAAGCAGCAGAAGTATTTGAAGTCGTGCTCACTAGTGCCACAGGTGGCGCTGTTCTTGGTTTGCAACATGTCGCGAGTGTCACAATTGCCAAGAGTGACTCTCCAAACGGTGTGGTGCGCTTTCTCAACGAGAGCGTGATCTCTTTGGTCAATCCGAACTCCACCATGAGAATAAACCTGGTCCTTGAGAGAGCAGGGGGCCTTGTAGGAAATGCTTCAGTATGTCAAAATTTACCTCTGTTAAACAATTGTGTCTAATACTACTATAGCGGTTATATATATATATATATATATATATATATATTTTTATTTATTTTTTTAGGTTGCTTGGATGATTCGGGGTCCCAACAGCAATAAGCTCCTTCCTCCAGCCAATACAGATTTTAAAGAACCTGTTAATGGGAGTTTCTTATTCAGAGATGGTGAGAAAAGTACATACATGATAGAGCTTCATATTCTTCCACATGGAGAAGTGGAAGTTGAAGAGACGTTTGTGGTAGAACTCATGGTTTTGTCTGGAGAAATGGATGTGGATCATCAAGCCGGATCTATACAATTAAAGGTATTTCCTTGTTTTGAAAATAATTATATCAGTGGAACGAATTATTGAACTTTTTCTTTCTTACACAGATTGAGAAATTTGGTGATCCAAATGGTATTGTTCAGTTCACTGAGGATGCTTTAAGAGAACGTGTTTATAATGAATCTACTATAGGCCCTCTCAATATCACCCTGATAGTTACACGGAGAGAAGGGGTCATGGGCAACATAACAGTAAAACTAAGCTTTATTCAACAATTATCCCTTATTCTCTTCACTTGTTACTCATGTTGTTGTTTTTATTTAGATCCACTGGCAGATCAAAAGTGATTCCGACACAACAGGCGACTTCTTGGCTTTAGCGGGTTCAGTGATTATTGTTGAAGGCCAAAGAGAAACTGAAATTGTCTTAAGCCTAATGCCTGATTCAGTGCCTGAGCTGGAGGAACTTTATATTGTCCAGCTCACCAGTGTGGAAGGTGGTGCCACCCTGGATGCTAACCCACATTTTACCAATGCTCGAATAAGGTTGTCATCATACACTGTGAAGATATCTAAGTAATCATTATGCTAATAACGCTCTCTTACTATTAGGGTGCGGGCAAATGATGATCCACATGGAGTATTTACCTTAAATCCGGAGCATCAATCTGTTGAGTTAATTGACTCGGGTGCACAGACCAGAAGAGCTTTGATTTTAAATGTGACTCGTTTGGCTGGGCTCTTTGGCAATGTCACTGTGGGCTACAGCATCAGAGGAGGCATGGACATGATCGACATTGAACAGATCCTACACGGGCAAGCGAAGGGGAGAGTGTTGTTTAGAGATGGAGAGGAGTTTGCTACTGTGACTGTGCCCATTAGCAGTGAGGTAAGACTACTTATCAAAATACCATAAATGAATGATGATGAATAAACTCAGAATTTTTGTGGTGTTTTTTTTTTTTATGTAGGTGTTTTTGCTGTTGGGAGATAGTTTTACTGCAGAATTAACTGACGTTAGACTTGTAAGCCCAAGTGTTGGGCCTCCTCCCACTCTTCATTATGCTGCCAATGCTGCTATGGTTTCTGTACCTGAGGAAGCTGCAAATTCTGAAGTGAGATTACAGATTTTTTTTTTTAATTATTTATAATACTGGACAAAATATGACATTTTATCTTTTCTGTCCAGATTGGCTTTGCTTCTATTGCTCTTAGCGTCTCAAGTATCGACACAGGAGCCTGTAAGGCAACGATTATTAGAACAGGGCTGTTTGGGAACATCACAGTTGAGTGGAAGTCTGGGTACCCCACAGGACAAGCCCTTCCTGGGTTCAAATCGGGGCAAATGACTCCAAGCTCAGGTAAGAAGGACGCTTAACTTTATATCGCAAGCAATATAAACTGTGCAACACTTTACTAGAACTAGCCATTGAATAATTCCTTATTTTGTTCTCTGTTCTCAGGCCTATTGACCTTTGTCCACGGAGAAAAGACTAAGACCATATCTTTGACAGCCACAGCTGATACGGTGGAACCTGCTACATATGCTATTCATATTTCCAATGCTACTTCCAGTAATGTAAAGCTCAGGTAATATTCAACCCATCAACACAATAAGTCAATATGTACATTATTATTTGTGTGATGTAGGCCTTAATGCATTCTAATCTATTTTGTGTTTTCTTTCCACTGTTTATCTTTTTATAACTACAGGTCAGGATTCATTGTGGCAGAGATTGAACCCTTGGGGATTTACCAATTCTCCTCGAATTCCCGTCATATTGTCATTTCTGAGGACTTCCAGACAATCACCCTGTATGTCCAGAGGCTGTATGGCTCACGCAGCAACAGGACCCACTTGTACTATCAAACTCAAGAGGGCAGTGCAACAGCAGGACAAGACTTTACAGCAGTGTCAAATGGTCGCGTGGTTTTCGAATCGTCTCGCCAAACCAATGCATCCTTCCAGCTTTCTGTTCTGGACGACTCCCTCTCAGAGCCAGATGAATACTTTAACGTCAACCTTACTGGGGTCAACATGACTTTTGTGGATTCACATTGGGCGGACACATCTCCTCGCCTCAATCCTCAGCACCGTCAGGCCACTGTCACCATTCTGGCCAGTGACGTGACGGGAGGAGTGCTCAGTATTGGACCGGAGCTGGTGCAAGTGAAGGAGGACAGAGATGATGAGTCTCAGCTGGAGCGCAAGGTTCTCCTGAGGGTGCGCAGGTCGGACAGCGCCATCGGGTTTGTCAAAGTCCAACTGCGGGCATATGGAGGTGTGTATTCATTTCAGTTATTTTCTGGGATAGTGCAGATGAAGTGTATTTGCACCCTTCAAAATGTTTTTATATTTCATATTTGTCACTGTCACCATGGTTCAACTGGCATAGAAATGTTTTTGCACAGTTTTCCTAAACAATGTGATTAATTTCTGATTTGTAATTAATGTTAACAGCTATTGGTTTTATTCAAGATTGTATAAGAGATTCAAAATGTTTCTACAATGTCGTTTAATCAACATATTTCTTTTCTAATTAGAGGGAAGTACAGCACCCTTACCCTTTGCGCTGGGACCTGTCGGGACACTTGCTAAAGAGGGTGAGGATTTCCACTTGCAGACCCCAGAAGTGTCATTTCTAGAGGGTCAGAATGAGACAGAGGTGGCCCTCCTCATTCTGGACGACTCAGAGCCTGAGGGAGCAGAGGAGTTCTTCATTTACCTCAGTGACCCTGAAGGGGGTGCTCAAATCACTGATCAACCAGTGCAGGGGTTCAAAGCTTTTGTCAAAATCACCATCCTTGGTAAATATCAGCATGTTTTTGTTGTTGAAAACAATCCACATCATTCTACATAATTAAACATGATAAATTCTAATATGCACTCAATATTTTTTGTCTATGGAAGGAAGCGACTTCCATAATGGTGTCATAGGTTTTACCCTTAACTCGCTGGAAGGAAAAGTCTTAGATGAAGATTCAGCAAACAGAACTACTTTGCTGTATGTACAAAGACAAAAAAACAGGTAATTATGCAAACAGTGACTCTTAAAATGTATTAAAAACTGGTTTTACAAGTGGTAAATGTGTTTTGTCTGTTTTCAGAGCTTTTGAGGATTTGCAGGTTTTCTGGAGAGCTACCTTCAGCAAAGATTCTTTAAACCTTATAAATAATGGGATCAACTTAACTACACAGCTAGTTCAGACTTCAGGCACAGCCTTTTGCAGGAAAGGAGAAGTATTATGTGCATTCGTTGTTGAAGTTCAAGATGATGAGGTACAGCTATACAGGGGTAAAAACAATCCAAAATCTTTTACTTAAATTAATCTCATCTGTGTCTTTCTAGGAGCCTGAGTTTCCATCCTGGTTTTTAGTCGAGATCTTTCAAGTGGGAGAGGGTGCAGCAATTAACAAGACGACTCAATTTGCCAACATTACTGTAGCCGAGAGTGATAATCCACAAGGCATTGTGTTCTTTTCTGTGGGCTATAGACTTCCCATTGCAACTGTGTCCCAAACTCGTCTAAGCATCCAAGTCCACAGAGAAGCAAGCGCCTCTTCCATGACAGTTTATTATCGCACTGTGGTGAGTTTTGTCTTTTCCTTAATAGCGTCATGAAGTTTAATTATTGATTAGATTAAAGATAATGCATTCCATATTTTTATAAGCTGTCAAATTGAAACCACTTTTTCTTTTTAATAGGAGCTCTCAAAAGAAGACATTGTTGGTCAGTCAGTGATATGGCCTGCAAAAGAAGGGCTGGACTTTCCTAAACAAGGGGGCTTTCTAAATTTTGAAATTGGTCAACAAGTTGCTTCTCTGGAAATTGTTTTAACACCAAATCAAGCGTCATTGTTGGCCACACCTAAGCGTTTCCAAGTGAAGCTGTATAATGCCACAGATGGGGCAAAAGTTCACCCTGTCTTTGGACATGCTAATGTCACCCTGGTGTCCAATGATGCAGCGGTGGTTTTGTGGAGCTTATTGGACCAGTTACATCAACCTCTGAACCCTAATATTCTGGACTCTGTGCTTCAAGAACTTAGCAATGAGATCACTCCTTCTGTGACACAGGAGCAGATGACTGCTGTGGTGGAAGCATTGCAAATGGTAGGGAAAACCTTTATTTGGACCATTTATAATTGATAGTAAGAGACCAACACCAATTTAAAGGCCATAAATTGGTTTGATCCGGCTGATCGTACACACTTAAAGCCAGTTTGTCATCTGAAAAGGTCTTGGTTGTCACACAGTATGAGTAAAGCTATCATTACATGAATGCCAGTCCATATATTACTGTAACTGAGCCTCCAGACAAGTGGAGACCATGTAATTTGATACTGGAGTGCAGGTGGAGGTTAAAAGAGGGCAGAACCAAAAGATGCAAGGTTTCATGTCACATCTGTAAAGAAAATCAGTTTTTGCTCCTCAGCTAGAGACCTTTTACTTCTAATTCTGTGCTTTTTGCCCAATACCAGGTTCTCACAGAAGCAGAGAGGGTACCTTTACAAGAAAGAAGCCAAAATTTGACATTTGACCTCTTGTGTGCCTTGGCCAACCCCAGTAGACCTGACACCAGAGGCCACAGTTACTTTGCTAAAGTGACAGAGAGATTTGCCTTTTCTCTTCTGACACAAAACCGTTGTGACATGTGAGTACGAGCGTTTATTAGTGATCCTGAAAATGCACTAACATGAATGTCTATCTTAACAAGTTTTTTTCTCTCAATAGAGGGGGTACCATCCTGAAAACGTGCCCTTTTATGTCCATTTCTGCCTTCCAGTGGTATCCAACTCAGATCAATGGGTACAAATTTAGAGGGAGTAATGCAGATTTCTTCCAACTTCCTGACTCATTGCTCACGGTGCCACCAGGGGTCACTGTGGACTGTAGCTACCTCAGTAGGATCCAGCTAACTGAATATACAACTGAACACTGGTTTCTCACCAATAATACACCTTTAGCACTTTCTGGAAAGGTAAAGCATTTTTTTTACATTTGGACAGTCACTGTGGAAGTGGAAGCATTGCACCACTAAGTCAAAACATTAAAATAGTTATTTTCTGTGCAGGTTTTTTCTTCCAGCCTACAAAACAGAATCTCAGGACCTCTAGATCCTGGTTTAGAAGTGATCTATCGTATCCACACTGCTGGCCAGCAAATTAAACCTGGCCAGTCTCTGTGCCTTCTCTGGAATCATACTTATGCAAGGTAATCTGCAACTCACCAATCATCATATTTTTGTATAATGCATGACACATTGAATTGTCTGTGAATATCTGTTTGACAGCTGGTTATCAGATAGCCAGCACTGCAGAGTTGTGAAAGAAAGTGGGAACTATGTGGAGTGTGCCTGTTCCCACTTCTCCATCTACTCGGCCTACGCAGAGATGTCCTCTCTAGCATCCTACAATGAGGCCTTCTATGGATCAGGGTTATTTTGTATATCAGGTAATATCTATTACAAGTGCATAGTTGTTTCCTGTCAGGTATTGTTAGCCATTACATGCATATTTTTTCCCTGCTTTCCAGCCTTTGCCTTGGCAATTATATCCCAAGCGCTGTGCTCACGTTTCCCTATGTTTGCTGCCAAACTGCTCACACACATGATGGTGAGCTGCCTTGGGACCCAGGTACAACTTATTTTTCATCTAAGATAATAATAATAATAATTTATTTATTCAAAATGCTTTATGATGCATTGTTCATTCACTCCATACACTGTCATGGTAAGCCACTATTGCAGCCACAGCTGCCCTGGCATAGACTAACAGAAGTGTGGCTGCCATTCTGTGCAATCGGCCCCTTCAAACATCACCAGTTATTTACACACCACATTCATAATAGTAAGATGTAAGTTTTTTTAACATACGCATTTTCCAATTTTGTTTATCTTTTAAAATTGCACTAACATAATACCCAAAGCCCCATCACAATCATTATCATAAAATGAAACACTGTATGTGTGTGTCCCAACAACTTGGGATCCACCAATATTGGTTTTGATCATGTGTGGACAGTTTTATACAAAATGCAACAATTGTGTACTCTGAATGTGTGTCTTAACAACACAACAATGTTCACTGCACCCTTGCCCATTTACAAATCCAGGTGTCATATAAGCAGTGAGTGAGATAGATGGGTAGCTGGAGGTTAGTCTCCTCTGCGACCCAAACATATGCGTGTGTTTGCGCATGTGTGTCTGAGCGCGAGAGCAGTAATTTTCCACTGTTCCCCCTGCGTTGGTTGACAAATATGAGCCCCTACTGAAGCAGTACGTTGTTGGGGAGTGACCACCTCAAATTGTTTATGGGCCGGACAGAGCCCCTGAACATGGAAAAGTTTCGGATGGAAAATTCCAGCTTGATTCTCCTGTTGTTACTGTTCTTTTTATTTTAAGGAAAATAGAAATAAAAATCTGAATTTCTATATAAACAGTTTTACAATTGCAAAAGCTTTGCAAATGAAGTGTAACAAGTAGGATAAAAGTGTATGCAGTTGATTTTACCTGGACTCGTGCCTCAGCATTGATCTGAGCTTTCAGGTCTCACTCCGATAACCTGCTGGACTCCGGCTGTGGTGCAGACCGGGGTCACACTGTATGGAGATAATAAAAGTTGGTCTTTTAATTTATCTACTAGAGAACAAAAACTGCAACACTGGAAACAAAACTCAACCAATATTCGACATGAGTATGCACTACTGTAAAAACCTTAACAACACACTAATAGTTACTAATAGATACTACTAGTTGTGAGACAAATCTTACTGTGGTAGTGCCCTATCCTTAACACTGCCAGGCTTATCGCTTCTCATCAAATCCTAGATAGCAACCATCACTGTACCCTCCATCACAGCAAGACAACTGAAAATTGTCTGAGTGGAAATTTACCCAGTGCATATAAGTGAACATTGGAAGGGCATGTACGTATGTGTGCAAGTTTTATATAAACATTTGCAGAGCTTTTATTATGGAGTAATAATGCTTATTCAGTGTTGTGCACACCCCTGAACTCTTGTGACATTTCATAGTGATTTCATATCTGTTAATAATGAATAGTTGGAGCTTGTACTCTGTCATACTGAGGTGAATATATGAGCAAGAAAGACCTTATCTAAACAAAGTTAATTCTGTATATTCTATGGAGGTGATTAAAACAAAGCAGATTTCCGGTTGGTTTCAGGTCCATTTATAGCATTAAGACTTCAGTGTTAGCTTCTCCCCATCCTCATTAATTTCTTGTCTGCCAAACATATAGACCGCCATTGTTTATCTTAACCTAAACAAATCTTTAGAATGACGTAAAAATCTTAAGTGAATAGGCAATTGTGTTGGATGTTGAGATGTTTTCTGTCGGCTCTAGTTAGTGCCAAGACAGTGATGGCATGGTGTAACGTTACATCAGACAGAGACAGGGGAGAGAAGCGTAGGCCTCTCGGGGGACTCGTGTTTCTCTTTTCTGGACGTCCAACAACACCTTACGCCAGTGCCGCCCTGACGCCAGCGCTCATAATCCGATCTGACCCAGCATCTTTTGTCTGTCCTTGTGACTGATACAGCAGCAAAACGTTATACCTCTCTGTACTTTTTGACTTTCCTTGTCTAACTGAGACGCATTGATGGTCAATAAAAGACATTTCTTTTTGCTTCAGTAATGTGCCCGCCAGTAGTTTGGCACTTTCTGAGTGACTCATTCGTTTCCTGTTCGAGACAAACTGAATCTTCCAACTTTAGCTGCAAAACAAAAATGTCATATATACAGAAAAGTGTGGGCTGTATGGACAAAGTGATGGTGAAATTGATATATAGACAACATTATGGCTAATGTTTTTTAGAAATGTGATAAAACGTGCCCATAAGTGTCATGGTTATGGTTCAAATAGGCTATAGCACAAAAGGAAATACTAAAATGCAAAAATGACACTGTAATTTCCAATTATTTTTACATTTGGATAATTTAGACAAAATGCTTATCACCAAATTGCAATAAGATATTTTTTGGGATATATTTCCCATATCTGTGTTTTAAAAGGGACTTAACATTTAAGCCTGTAATAACAGTTTCCCCATCATTATCTTACTCACTGTTGTATTTTCATTGGTTCATGCATGTTTGAGTAATACTTTTTTGTCCTGCGTGAGAGTGCTAAAAAAAAGAAATGCTCTCACATACCCCCTTATCCCCGCCCCCTGCACTGTACTTATTTGGATTATTAAAAAAAAACTCAAACTCCAAATTAGAAATGTCAGATTAAAACAAATTCACATAGCCATTTTTCAACAATAAAAGCCCATAAATTGAAATCTGCTTGTTACGCTGGCTATGCAGCAGCGCTGCCTGGACTTTTGAACACTTTTTTGATCAATATTGCAGTGCAATGCACAACATGTTAAATAATGATCTATATATGTTGTAGTTTAATACTAAATACCAAAATCCATCATCAATTACCCGAGTTACAGTGAGCTCTACATTAGGTGCAAAAGATCATGCCATACATTTTTGCAGTGGTGAACAATCTTACACTCTACTTCTGCATGTGGGGTGACCTGAATGGCCATGCTGCACCCTCTACCCTGTGTGGACTCTGGATTTTTAAACTCTTATTTTTGCCAAATGTGTGTTGTGGGCCTAGAAACACCACCATGAACTTTACTCTATTTCCATTAAAAGCACAGCAAACAGAAGCAGGAGGTCAGATGAGCTTTCCCAATTTATTTTTTTCCTTGGCTTCTTCCATTGTCAACTTTGCTCTTTTAACCTGATTATATGACTGGAAGATTTTAGGATTTTTTTGTTTTATTTGAGGATATTTGTACAGCAATTACAGCTACATTTGTTGGACTGTATATGTTGCGTTTTAATTTAGAGCCCAGGACAACAACTTGTATGCTTTTGTCAAATAAGTATTCTCACACACGTTCTGCATTCACACACACCACAGCAACATTGGGACTAAACCTGGAACTAAACCAGGACTGGAACAGGATCAAACAAGTCTACATCAGGATTAAACTGGGCTCAATCCAGAACCAAACCAGGACAAATGTGAACTCCCCCACAGTATGAAATCCTCACCTTATGACACTTCAAGTTGTATGTCACTCGGGCTACTGTAGGGGGCGCTGCAGCTCCACACTATGTTCACCAGATGTAGTACAGAGCTGATTAAGGGCTTCTCAGGGCTCTGCTTTATGACTAGGGCTTTGTGGAGAACTCTACCCAGACACCACTTTTAACACATGTGTGGAAGATTAACTTTAACTTTTATAATATCAGTTTGAAGTTTATAAATTACATCCATTTTTAAAATTTCAGAATCAGATGTATTGCCATTGTCAGCTCAGGAAATTCCCAAAGTGGAATGTGCTTCAAATGAGTAATGATATTAATCATAATAGTCTTGCATAATAACATAAAAGTATCAAGGGTCAAATTAAACCTGGGACTAAATACTTACTAAAGATTAAAAGTAACATATATGCTACAAAAGGCCCTGTTCTCATCCCTATGTAAAGGTCTAAAATTATTACAAGTGTTACAGTCTCTCCCAGCTAATGCATTGATTTTCCCATTTACATTGACAACTTCAGCCACTTTGCCTTGAAAGATAAGTGAGGTACTAGACAGTGGATTAAGGCTTCTCAAAACCAATCAATAAGGCCCGTTTTAAAGTTGTTTTTTTACTTTTCAATCTCAGTGGCTGCCTGGACAGTTAAGTAACAGTGGCTGGAGCTGAACTCATGGCGAGTGTTGTTGAAGGAGCTTTGGCCTAACAGCTGGTTTGAGTGTTTTATAGCCGGGCCCGCGCACATGAATCTCTGCACCACATGTCGACAGTCAATAGAGCCGTGTGTGGAGGGCCAGACTGGATCACCCCAGATGTGGAGGAAAGAAATCTAGAGAGGCGTCTTGAAAGGAGCTCTGTTGTGATTGCAAGCTGACGCAAACACCCTTTAACTCAAGTATGGATGCAAGAAGGACGTGAAGACAAAACTACTTTGGGCTGGTGGTACAAAATGTGAAGTATCATAGAAATCCCAAGAGTTTTTTTTGTTGTTGTTGTGTGTTTACTTTACTTATATTGGTTTGGTTGCCTTACTATGTGTGTGGCTGTTTCTATCTTCTCTATGGCAAAGTGCTTGTAAAATCCACAGACACATTTTACATTACATTTTTAAATAAGCTGGTAATTTCAGTCTCAGCAATTATGTGCAAAACTATCAATTTTCTTCAAGTAAACAGATATTGTCTTTTCTCCACCTGTTCCCTGTAAGAATATACACACTATTACCGTATTACATTGTGTACTTACGTTAGCAAATGTACGCAGTTCTGTGCTTGTTTTCACCTCAAACACGCAAAGAGGGAGCGAGTGTTTATGTGCCAACACCTGTTTCATCAAGTCAGTCTGTGTCTGAGGTTCAACCCAAAACACATGTAAACTTTAGTTAGTGTTGTGACCTTTAGCTAGCACAATAATATATCCACAATATACAGAATCCTACAGTGACATGCCATACAGATGCCTTTTTTGCATTGATAGAATTGTTCGTTGCTGCATTTTGTCTCATCCAACTACTTCAAACCAAAGTACGCCCCCCATCCCTCGAACATATACATATGCCATTTAAGTTCCTAGATGAAAAGTGTCTCGAATAACAATATACTGACAATTTGAGAATTTTAGGGGGAATATTCTGTCTCTAAGTATTCTGGCCACTGACCTATCATAAACCTCACCATTTAAACAGCACAAGCACTTGGAAGCAATGCTGCGCGTGGGGAGACTAGTGATGCCCACCAAACTGTTATACAAGACTGAAACGCTGTGTAAACTAAACTTAAACGTTATCACCGATAGTGCACATTGTGTCTGTTCTTGTTAAATGGCTACAGTATTTGATAGTCATTGCTGGTGATGAGAGGAGCT